>JAULJZ010137358.1:0-10715 GCA_032270985.1 Heliamphora pulchella | reverse complement strand
TTTTATTTTTTAACAATATAATAGAACTAAAATACAAAAATATTATACTTATTTTTATTTTTTTACTTGTATTTCTTTTTTTTATTTTTAATTATAGTCATTGATCAATATTATTATTTTAATATCTTATAATGTCATTATTCTTAGTATTAATTTTTTTTAAAGTGAAAAATATATTTTCCGTTACGCTCCCGCTCCCGCCCCCGCCATTTTCTTGACTATTTTTCTCCGACCACGCCCCGCTAATAAACGGGGTGGGGGTGGAGGAATACACCCCGCCCCAAACTCGTCCCGTTGTCGTCCCTAGAAACAATAATAGATGCCCAGCCGAGAAGGCATGTTCATACAAACACACCTCCAAAGCTGAGAATGAGCAAACCGTTACTCTAGAAGAAGGAATCCTACGATGAACTATGGTAGGAATAGAATAATTATCTCGCAACCGCTCGAGATCAGAAAAGCTAGTATAAGACAAAATTATCTCGGTGGCGAAACCTCTAGCCGAGTCAAGGATTGCCTGAGTCTAGGGATTGAGGTTTCGCCCCCACCCTCGACAGAATTAGAGAGAGATAGAGTTCTCTCCAAATCAGAATTCGACTAGCTAAGGAAAATCCTCGATCCCCATCCTTACAATAGGAAGATAAATCCAGCAAACTGGAATATTTTCGAACAAACATTCTCAAAATAAGGGGTTCCTAAGACATACGATTCGACTGAAGGAGAATGATGGTTATAACGAAGAAAAAATGACAAGCGATTCAAAAAATACGGTGGAGAAGGATCTAAAAATGGTAGAACTGAGGAAGCTAGAGCTACGAAAATGAATGTAAGAAAGAAAGAACAAAGGATAAGCAGGAAAAACTTATCAAGAGAAAAGCTCCTGAAAATCAGAAAAACTCTAGAACTCTAAAGAGGCGCAGGCAACACAAAGTTCGTCTGAATCAGAAGCAAATTCAAAATAAAGACCCCCCTAAACGGTTATTTAAAGCACAGATGGTTGGACGACGAGGATTTAACCCAGCCTAAAAATCCAACAACTATAAAGACGATGCTAGAGAACCGTTGAACGTGCGAAGGGGGGCCGTAGGGATTGTGACAGGTGTGAGATGTTGCATTGTCCCAAGGCATAATCGAATAGAAGGGCATTAAATGTTAGGGCGCCTCGTATGCCGCGAAGCTGCCAAAAATAAATGCTTGCGATGGTTAAACATTCCCTAAACCACGTGACCCACGTCCTTTTAGGAATGGGAATGGGGGATGACGGATGGAGGTCAATCAGTCCTGAACGAATGACCTCCTTCATAACTGAATGACTAGAATCACTCTCACGAGGTCGCTCGGTAGTCACAAACCGAGCAACTAGCAAGATAGTGTAACTGCCTCCGCGAATTAAGGGCTCACACCCATTGATGGCGGGTCGAGCGGATTTTCCAGGTATGGAAAAAGGGATTGTTAATTATCGTTGATAGGCACTCCTATAAATAAACACCAACACCTCCATAACAAGGTATGGAAAAAGTTAATACTTACGATTGGTCGATTATCACATTATTGAGACTTACTTGAGCATCGGAGAGTAATCGGCTAACACCCCATCGGTGTTAGTTCCAATTACTAATCTTTAAGGTCCATGGGAGCGAAGCTTGGAATTCAACGCACCAGGCAATAGACTCACTCGATTCCATTATCGAGGTATCATTAGTGACCAAGTATCCTTAATGGGTAACTAATTTATTACCCATACCTAAGAAGGATGGCCAGTTTAGAGCATGTGTAAGCTTTTGGGATTTGAATAACGCCAATCCCAAATACAACTTTCCTCTACCCTTTATAGACGTTTTAGTTGACAATGCTACTAGCCAAGCGTTACAATCATCCATGAATAGTTTTTCAAGTACAATCAAATTTTGATGGCATTGAAAGATAGAGAGAAAACTATTTCTACCACACAATGGGGGACATATGGTTACAAACTTATGTTGTTTGGACTAAAGAATAAGAGAGCTACGCATCAGAGAGCGGTAACTACTATGTTGCATGATACGAGTCGCAAAAGGTGGAATGTAAATTGATGATATGATGGTAAAATCAAATGACAGATTTGGATATACCACGACACTGGAAACATTCTTCGAAAGAATTAGGAAATACCAAGATAAGGTTGATCTCCAAAAATGTACATTTAGAGTAACTGCAAGCAAGTTGCTTAGATTTATGATCACTCAAAGATGAATTAATATGGACCCTTGTTCGAAGATCAAATCCATCCTTGTAATGCTTACACCAAGGAATAAAAATGAGGTGAGGGGTTTCATAGGAAGAATACAGTATATTAGTTAGATAATCTCAAAGTTAACAAGTACCTGCGAACCCTTGTTCAAACTACTAAAGAAAAGGGTTAAGTTTGAATGAAATGCAAATTGTGAGAAGGCTACTTGTAGAACCCGCCTGCCTTGTCACCTCCTCGAGAGGGATAACCTATGATCTAAAACTTAGAACTAACAGAGTTTGCTATGGGTTTTATGGTGGCATAGCAAGATGATACAAGAATATAATATGTTATATACTATCTCAATAAAAAGATGATAGGATATGAGTTGAACTACACACCTTTGGAAAAGACGTGTGGGGTGTTAGGTTTGTCACAAAGCACCCAAGGCATTACATGCTGTTCCAATCGGAGAACTTGATATCCCGAATGGGCTCTATCAAATACTTATTTGAAAAATCGGCACTAATTGGAAAAGTGGATCGTTAGTTGCTATTATTATCAAAGTTTGATATTAAGTTCACCACTAGAAATCTATGAAAGGCAAGGGCAATAGTCGAGTTCTTAGCAAATATTTGACAAAAGAACCTTAGGATATGAGTTCGAGTTTTCCAATGAACAGCTTATTAGACAAAAAGTGATATATGGGAAATGTACTTTCATGGAGCAGCTAATCAAAATGGTTATAAAATCAAGATTCTATTGATAGCCCTAGACGAGGCTCATGTACCCTTGGCTTTTAAGCTAAACTTTGAGGTTATTAAAAATGGGGCTGGGTATGAGGCTTACATTTTGGGAATGGAAGCATCTTTGCAATTGGGGTGATTCAACCTAGGTAGTTTTTATTGGGCAATGGAATCCCAGAAACTAATGACAGTGCATACGAATTATACAAAATAAAAAATAACGAGTACCCAATTAAACCCTTACACGGCATAACAAAGGTTGTACCTTTAAGATCTCTCTGGTTTGATCTCATTTCATCACCCGAATAGAAAATTGTCACATGGATGCACATGAACATGAACTCAGATTGCAATTCAAGTCTTCTATTATATTTCAATATGTATGATCATGAACAAAGGGTGAGCTCTTATTTTTGTCACTCTTAATCATTGTCTCTCAGTTGCCTTTCTTCTGATATCACGAGAATATAAGAAACTTTAACTTCTAAAGAAGTTAAGGTGCATATAAATAGGCTACGATAGAGCCCTCAAGAGTAAATAAGATTCGGGCTACTTATATAATTAAAAAAATCTAATTTAATCCGAATTAAATTTTTAATTACATAAATTATAACTCATACAACTAAAAAAAATATAATTGCACTCTCATTCTTATCTCAAAAACTAATTTTGATCTCCATATTATTAAATGCTTATTTATCCCCCACGCTAAGATTATAGATACCAGTCAATTAAATTAAATCACGGGTAATTTTATTTAATTGCTCATTTATAATTTTCTACTTTTCACATAACTTATTTGATATGTCAGATACAAAATTCGCCTGTAGAGTTTGAAATAATCAAAATTTACAACCTTCATCAAGGGGGTATCTTCATTCCCTATACCATGACGTGAATTTGGTTAATAATTAATATCACGATGCAAGTAAAGTCGTTATCCAATTTACTGAGCTTATTAACCTATGAAAGATCTTAGTATTTTATGAATCAAAATAATAACCACTATATATATGCCTATCAACTATTTTGGGATTAAGAGCACAAACACTTATAATAACCATAAGGTATTAATTATTTTATACACCCAGTATAAAAATAATTACCCCAAGATGGTCCTATTCAATACACAGCAAGTGTCTTAGCCAATGAGTTGCAACTATACCATTTTTAGTAGTCAAGACAAACATTTTAAAACATTTTGGTATAGTTCTAACGATTGTGTGTCCAATTTCATCTAAAACTGTGAACAAAAGGCTTATATTGTACAAAAGCCGATAATTTGATCTTCTGTATGTAAGCCGAACTCTTTGCATCAGATCATCTACTGTGTAAAATAAGAGACACACTTGCATAACACTAAATAAATAATACAGTACAAATATTACTCATGCAAATTTTCATTAAAATAGAAATAACTAATTTTATTAATGAATAAAATAAATACCAAAATATAGCTTTTTGTATATATCTCTAACAGTTTCGCAATCAACTAGTAAATGAAAGGTGAAGGAACAAAAGTTGAAGCCATATAATGGCAAGTCTAATATCGCGATTTGACGCGTCTGTCTTACTCACATTTTGAGACAGCATAACGTATTTGTAGACGCTTTGGCTACTCTCATGTCTATGATTAGATATCACAATGATGTAAAAGTCAATCCACTATTGATTGAGCAAAAGGATCAGCCAAGTTATATCACAATAGCAGTAATAAGTGAGGACACAGTACAACAATACCAATATACCAACATAAGGATGTACATTGAGAAGGGTAAACACCCTGAAGAGGCTAATGAAAAAGAACAAAATGGCAATTAGGATATTGTCATCTCAACTTATGTTATGAGGAGAAATTTATACAGAAGATCCTATAGGGTATTACAGTTATGCATTAGTGATAAGCAAGGGGCAAAGATCATAAAAGAAATCCATGCTGGAGTTTGTAGCCCGTACATGAGTGGACGCATGGTCTTCATAAAGATCCTTAGGTAAGGGCCTTACTGGACAATAATGGAAACATATTGTAACGAGTTCATGAAGAGATGCCACAAGTGCCAGATCCATGCTAATTTCTTGCGTGTGCCACCGAATAGACACAAGTTCAACAGCATAGATTATTTCACAAACTAGGTAGAAGTTATGTCATACACCACCTTGAAATTTGCACAGGTGGCCAAGTTCACCAAAAATAACATTAATTATCGATACGAAGTTCTACATGGGGTTATCTCAGTAATGGGTCACACTTCGGAGGGAAAGTTCTAGATTTACTAAAGGAATACAAGATTACACAACATAGATCGTTGTCTACCATCCTAAAACCAACAATGCGATGGAAGCATTAAACAAAAAAATCAAGAATATCTTATATAGGACAATAGATGGCTTCTGAGACTAGCCTAACAAGTTACTATTGCGTTTATAGGGATATCAAAGTTCGATCCAAATGTCTACAAGAGCAACTCTACATTCACTAGCATGTGGAATCGAAGTAATTTTGCCCATCGAAGTAGAAGTTCCTCCTTTACAAGGAATGATAGAATGAAAAGTGACAACTAAGTGGCTACAAGAAAGGTGTAAAGAGTTAGCACTATTGGATGAAAGAAGATTATAGGCTCTATATCACGCACAGGTCTATCAGAGGAGGGTTGTTAGAGTATTCATCAAGAAAGTCAAAATCAGAAATCTAAACAAAGCAAATCTAGTGTTGAACGAAATCCGAGCACCAGTGTATGACACTAGAGGCAAGTTAAAATCAAACTAGATGTGCACCTACATAATAAGAATCATCTCAAGTGGAGGAGTAGCATGGCTAATGGACCTAGATGGTGATGAGTTTGCAAAACCTATAGATACAGATCAGCTGAAAAGATATTACCTCTAGGAGAGCCCACTAGGTTGAAAACCCAAAGGGTAGTTACAAAGGTTATATCGCAAAAAAAGAAGAAATAAAAGAAAGGAAAGCTTGCTAGGTCGAAAACTTGAAAACGAAAGTCTAGGCAAAAGTTAGAGCACAAAAGGAGAGAAAAATACCCAAGTGAACCCTACCCGAACAACTTAAGGCCTGATTCTCACTTAGGGATATGCAGGCAGCCTCACCCCACTGCTCGACCGCTTCCTTCAATAATCTCTCTATTTACTCATTGACATTAGGGGTATAAGCCTCGCCATTAAAGGCAAGGATTTGGATACCATAGGCATGGGTCCCGTGTTTAAGAACAACTTCGGACTAGGGGCATCAGTTGTACGAATGTGAATGTTTCTCTATTGAAGGGTCTACTCCTTGAATTTTTTATACCGTGAAAGTGCAACTTTTAACTGTTAACCGAATCAAACTAAGGATATAAATATTTTGTTGATAAGGATAAATCAAAGATTTGGTAACCGAGAATGGACGAAGTTATGACCAGGTGAAGCCTTCTTTGCAAACATAGAGCACGAGATCACCTTGGAAAATGGAATTTCAAGAACTAGCGACGGTGAATATAGATTATACCAAAAAATTGAGAACCTAATTAAAACCCTATAAGGCGGAACATGGGTTATACTTTTAAGATCTTTCTAATTTGATCTTGTTTTAATACACAATTGAAAAACTACTTAATGGATGCACACGAATAGGAATTCAACTGCATCTCAAATCTTCTACCGTATTCTTGTATGCTTAATCATGAATAAAGGATGGGCTCTGATTTTTATGATCCTTAATCACTCTTTCTCATATTCCTCTCTTGAGATATCACAAAATACCAAGGCCCAGCTGTCAAAGGTGTTAAGGCGTTGTAAATAGGCTGTGGCTGGGATCTAAGGAGTAAATAAAATTTGAACTTACAACGTAATTAGAAAAATCTAATTCAATTCGAATTAAATTCTTAATTTTATAAATTATAATTCATACCACTATAAAATATAATTGCACTCCCAGACTTATCTCAAATAATTAATTTTATGTTTTATGTTATTAAATATTTATTTATCCCTATATGTTAAGATTACAAATATTCATCGATTAAATTAAATTATTGATAATTTTAGTAATTTAATTTAATCGACCGTTTATAATTTCTTTGAGACTTTTCGCTTATGTCAGATACAAATTCCACCTGTAAGGTTTGTCATAATTAAAACTTATAAAATTCATCAATGGGGTTTATTAATCCCTATATCGGAATGTAAATTCTACTAATAATTAATGTTCACCATACAAATAATATTGTTATCCAATTTATCGAACTTCTTGACCAACGAAAGATTTTACTCTTTTATGAATTAAATAACATAATATATATGTGCCTATAAATTATTTCGAGATTAAAAGTAGAAACATTCATAATAATATTGATATTAATTATTTAATACAGTCAATATAAAAAATAATTACCCTAAGATGGTCCAGTTTAATACACACTAAGTGTACTAGTATAATGAGTTAGAACTATACCATTTCTTCTAGTCAAGAAAAATATACTAAAATATTGTGCTACAATCCTACCTATGGAGTGTACAATTTTATCTAAGACTGTGAATAAAAATCTTATATTCTACAAGAATCGATAATTTGATTTTGTGTATAAGTCAAACTCTACACATCAAATTATCTACTGTGTAGAATAAAAAATAGATATACGTAACATTAAATAAGTAATACAGTTCAAATCTTGTTCATGCATATTCTTATTAAAATAAAAATAACTAATTTTATTAATGAACAAAATAAATTCTAATTACTCTATTACACAAAAGTATACTTCAAATTGATCAGTATAAATCCCTAATAGATCAAGTCTTTGCAAATTGAAAGGAAAAAAGTGTAATGATCATAGCAATTAAAAAAAAGAGAGAGAATGCTCAATACTTAAATTTACTAACAATAATTTTATTTATAACGAGACAAACATGTCTCCCGACTTCTTATAATATTAAAGAATAAAATAAATAAATAAAATAATAAAGAATTCCTAAGCTAAGGTATGGTGAAATAAATGAACTACTGTACTTTCTAAAAAAGAAAAAAAAATTGCATGTCTTCTAGTCTGTAATCTCCTTGGGATCGTTGAAGCCTATACTACACCTCTACAGAGTCTTCTTCGGGATCATCCTCAGGGTTTTCTTTAGGATCCTCCTCAAAATCTTCTTAACGCTCAAGCTCCTCAAAATATAAAAAATAAATAAAAATAACTAAAGAAAATGAATAAAAAACTTACCTTGACCCGTAGACCTCCAGTTAGCCCTCCGACGTACCTTTAGGACCACGAACCTGGACTCAAGCTTGATGGATCCTACCTTTGAATTCCTCAACTCATGAGTGCCTAAAAGAAGACCAAAAAGAATAATTATAAGTTTTAAGCGGGAACTACGCGAACTTGGTTAAAGACGTGAATTCCCAAACTTGAGAATCGATTAAGTTCTTCGAGGCACAATGGTACCTCTAGCTTAACATTTTGAATAGGACCATTTTTAAATGATTTGAAAACTAAGAGGAGTGCCCTTTATATATGTTTCAAAAATCGATACCCTAGGATCATCAATCGATATGGGATAATCTAGAAACTTGACCCACTTAAAACAAATGAAAAAAGATTACGATAAGGCAGAGTTCCCTAAATGGTCAGTCTGTCCATGTGGCATAACCCCAATGGCTGGTTCGACCTTGAGGTCTCCCAGAGATAAATTTTTGCAACTTTTTTTAGGGTATTATCAAGTGTCCTTAAGGTAAAATGGGTCCACCCAAGCTTGGAAATAAGGACTTTCAAGTGCAAATAACACACCTAAAAGTTTCAATGATTAATAACGATGGTTGAAATAGGTAAGAATTTGTACGAAAAAGAAGTTAACAAAAAAGTTGAACAACAAAAGAGGCGTTTGGCCAAACAGGACTTTTAGGCAACTCGCGCGTCAATTCGATCTCATCGGAGATCGTACGTATTCTTAAAATCGTATTTCAACATTGAGCACACCTAATTGGTGGGTCTGTGTATTATGGCTAGTCAAAATGGGGTGTCTACATGGAAGATGGAATGGTCACAACCTCTTTTATTTTTCTTTAAAATATTTGTTTTTAAAAGTATAAGCATACTTAATCATTTGCTTATCATTTACGAATTAGTTAGATATATAGACTTGAGATTAAACAAGAGGTTATGCTAAGTGAGTGCCTAACACATTTCCACTTGGTATTTTAGCAGCCGAACTCGTTCTGTAGTGATGAAAAAACTAATCCTAATTCATAGAGTCAATGCATATATTCTTGGACCTTAAAACTAATTAGCGACTCTATGTTTGTGTTAGACTTTCTTTTGGTATCTTAAAGGACTACCTCTTGGAATTGATGAAGGTCGTTTTGTTATGAATTAATTATTTATTTGCGACGTTATGGTTTGAGCAGTTATATTAGGCAGAAGGGCTTTCCCATAGAGCAATTAAACTTCCCCAAAAAGCATGGAGGGTGCACCTACAAACACATAGCATGCTTAAGCGCGAATTGATGTCACTTTGAAAATACAGTGTTGTATGATCCTCGCAACTGCAACCTTTCAATGCGGTGGTTGCAAACTTGTATGATTTTCAGTAATTAAATCCATGTCTTCCACCTCTCTATTTAATCCAATATGACCTGCTTAGTTAAATTAACACTTTTTTTTTTGTCTAGTAGCCTAGTTGTCCACTTATGCCATGTTTTGAATATTATTCTCTTATCTTTTGAACCTGTTAATACAACTATATTTGTATGTTCATTATTCGATTTTGTTTGTTCTCTTTTCAACCACTATTTTTTGTATTTGCATGTATTTAAGGAATTTAAGAAAAGAGCCAATAGTGATTACTAGAAGCGAATATAAGGGTTGGGTGACAAGTGGTGCTTAATACCTTTCCCACCTTGTTCCTTAGCCACATGAACTCTTTTTCTATGGTAACATTTGAATAGTGGTCTTATCTTTATTTTTCTAGATTTTTCTCAAAACTCAAGTGATGACTCCATTTCGAAACATGTGGGCATCCGAATTGTTCATTTGATTTCATTTCTTTTAAATCGTAAAAATTGTGTTAAATGATCACGCTTTAAAATTTAAAAAGATCACACTTTTTATAAAAGTGTGATAAAAATAGAAAAAAAATTGTAATCACACGTTATCAAATAAAGTGAGATTATATATATATATTTTATCTCATTTATTAAAAAAATATAATAATAAATTAATTTTTTAATCTCACTTTTTTTATATAAATGTGATTAAAAGTTAACTTAAACAAATTAAACTTTTCAATTCCTCTGCCTCTCTCTCGATAGTTCTGAGGCCTCGTCTCACGCCTCACATTCTCATGAGCCCTCGTCACTCTCTTCTCCATATCTCAGGCCTGCCACCGCCGCTCAAAGCCACCACTGCACGCCACTGCTGCTCAAGCCACTGCCGATTGCTGTCATTGCTCACGCCACCGCCGAGCGCTATCGTCGCTCACGCCATTGCACATTGCCACCGCCTCTCACACCACCGTCCCACTGATTGCCACCGCTGCTTGCCACGACTCTCACATTAAGCCCGCTTAAACCCACCGTCACTGTAAGGACCTGGTACCTATTTATTTTATTTTTTTATATTTTCGTTAAGAAGAGAAGAAATTAAATTTGGGCACGAGTGCCATAAAATTTTGCTCGTTAACGGTTGACTTAACGATATGTGAAAGTGAAGTGGAGATACATAGTGATGAATGGTTTTGATATGGCTAAGTTAATGGAGAAATTCAAATATTTAGATGTG
>JAULJZ010137347.1:0-10715 GCA_032270985.1 Heliamphora pulchella | reverse complement strand
TAAAGAATATTTATTTATAGGAAATGAAATATTAAAATCATCAAAATTAATTAATGAAGCACTTGGGCTAACAGATTGCAATCGACACAAGCATAAGAGATGGTCAGCCAAACCATTCCTAGGATATAGTCAAACAAGATCGGGCATCCTAAACAATGGCCAACTATCTCAAAGACATGGGATCTACAACACACCCCAACCTCACATCTTCACCTACCACTGCCTCAACACAGTACACCACCCGCGGAGTTCATCACCAACCCCCAACAGATAAAATGAAGAAACTATCCCAAATACATACTCAAAAAGTACCTCTGCTCAGAGAAGATCATCAGGCACAACCGGTGCCTTAGAAGAACTATGAGCTGTAAGTGCATACGCTCAGCCCTACGTTATTCTGGCTTGTCTGCCATAACCCGTCATTGTCGGCTATCACACTAACTGAACTGAAGTACCCCCACCTGTAATCCAAAAAGACTGAACTGCGGGACGCTACTATCAATCCTACACAAATGAACCCTCTGGTGTGCTTACAGTGCTCGGCGCACTCTCTCTAGGGACAATTCCTGCGAATATGTCCACTCTGGCCACATCCAAAACAATTCGGCGGCCTTCTCCCCTGTGACTAATTCGATATGGGACTCTGGGACTTCCTCAACTGTGGATCCTAGTATTACCTCAATTGCGAATAATCTGACACACGATGCCCTGGCTGTCTGCACCGATAACATCTAACCTCTTTCTGCTCTGGTCTCCCCGATAAATCCACCGATGGTGATTGTGCAGAAAACTGCTGTGGTAAACTGAATGGAAGAAAACTAAGGCCAGAGGACTTCTGCCTCTTGCCGAAACACCCACCTGTCTGTGCCTCTGTCCCACCCTACGGTGTCCTGGCCTCCCTAAAAATTTAAATCTCAGTCAAAGTATTCTCAATCCTCACTGTTGCCTCCACCAGCTCTATAAATACATGTAATCCCATGCCAGCCACTCGCTCTCTAATCATCGATCTCAGGCCTCGCACAAACCTCCTTGACCTCAGCTCGTATGTCGCCACCAGCTTCGGTGCAAAACGAGACAAGCTTGTAAACCTGGCCTCGTACTGGATAACACCTATCACTCCTTGGGTGAGAGTGTAGAACTCCTCCCTATACAAGTCTCTAGATGAAGAAGGAAAGTATTTCTCCAGAAAAACTCCAGTGAAAGCTACCCATGTGGTCCCCACAGTATTTCAGGCATACTTCTACCATTCGTGAGCATCACCCCTCAGTTGAAACGTGGCAAAAGAAACCCGCCAATCGTCCTCCACAATTTATAATGTATCGAGGATCCGGGTCATCAGCTCCAACCACTCTGTCGCCACTATAGGATTAGGATCTCCTGCAAAGGTAGGTGGATCCATATGCCTAAACTCTCGCATCACCACTGTTGCCCTCAACTTAGGCACTCCCTCTCTCTCTCTAGCGATCTCACCTCTAGTGGCCTCAACTAGCTACTGGATAGAACCAACCAGCAGACGGAGCAACTCAGTCGCGTCCATCGGTCCCCGGGGAGCATTTGCATCTCCAGCATCAGGGATAGGCACATCTCCTTGACCACCACGGCCACGGCCTAAACTAGGGCCTCGCCCTTAACCAAGGCCTCGCCCTCTACGCACAGACATCACGTCTAAATAAAAGAAACACAGAACATAAGATGCAACATATAAGCACCACAAACCACATAAGCATGCTAACACGTAATCACATAGATTCACGCTAAACAAACTCCACATACCGAGGAGAACCGACAAGAATGACGCATCAATTTGGATAATTGACTCAAATTCTCTGCTAAAAATCACGTCAGCTAAACGCATTTCTAACTTGGCTCCCAAATTTGTTAATCCAAACGCCCAAAGGCAAGACTAATCAATCCTAAAGTTCAACCCCCATGCTCATATATACACAGCATTCTCATGCTTAACAAGCTAACACGTTCATGTTATCAAAGCATCTAAACACATGCAATCAAGCACACGCAATCAACCTCACACGGTGATGCACCCTCTTCCCACAGCTCTTAGGTATTCGAACCGAGAGCTCTAATACCATTCTGTCACGCCCTAAACTTCGGTTCACGTGAAACACTCACAAATAACCAGATAAAATGCCTAACCCAATATTTACTCACAAAGTAAACCATACATGCATTATATATGAACACCACAAGGCATACATTACACAGTTTTAACACCAGAAAACATGTTATAACATACATGGTCAAAAGAAATAAAAGAAAGACTACAGGTCTTTTGCCTCTCCGGCACCTCGAATCAACCTGCATGATCGATACCTGAAAAATATTTCAAACCCCACACTATGAGCCAAACCTTAGCAAAAACTAGACAAGCATGCAATATAAACAAAACATGCTCAGAAAACAAGGTGTAGTTTTCGACTCACATGAGCCATAAAAAAGGTCTTATATCTGAACTCATACAAGCTCCAGGAGAAAAGAGTTGAAAAATGATTTTATACAAGAACTCCCAATAGTCTTAAAGAAAATAGTTTTGAAAACGATTTTGTATCACGACTCATCAGAGCCTAGAAAATAATTTGGTATATATATATTACAATGCTTCAGCAGCAAAGATAGACTCCTACAAGCTAAGACTCCCACGAGCCCCACAACAAATATATACATGCACCAACTATCTCTCGAGCCCTAACAACAGATGTATCACATTCAATATGATGCTAGGATAAGAACCCCTTTTTCGACTCATAAGAGCCACGAAAATGGTTTGAAATCAGTTTTACATCACGACTCACACGAGTGTTAAAATACAGTTTGAAAATAATTCTATCCATGCCACAAAGCATCACATGCAATCCATGTATCTTCTCAGACTTTCACCAAAGGACCAAAATCTGCCCCAACTAATGCCTTGTTGACCAGAGCCAATAGATATCTTCACGGACTTTCACTGTAGGACTAAAATTCTCTCCTCATATGCATCTTTACAAACTTTCACTGAAGGACCAAAATCTGCCCCACATATGCAACTTTAAAACTAGAGTTTTAACCAGTGAAACACATGCACACATAAAATCAGAGCTTAGATGCACCATAACTGCATAAGATCACATATGACCACATAGGACCACATATCCGTCCTACAACATGCAAGAATAAAACTAACCCTAGTTCCATAAGCACGTACAACCACGACGTTCCACACAATGACGCCACACAACCCGTCACGAAATCACATGCCACACACCCGACACAAACAACAACTTACCAAACACGACCTAACCAAAGGCTAACACTAAACCTTCCGCAAAATGGTTCTAACCATAACCTCATCTTTAAAACAAACAACGAGCCCACACGCCCCGCACCCAACGATGCACAAACCACCACGCACACAACCGTGCACCAACACCCCGCATGAAATGACTAACACCCTCTCCGTAACTTCAATCGATAAAACCCCATAATCTAATCAACAAAAAAACCACAAGAGGGGAGCAGTCGATCGAGCCCCATAATCCAATCGACCGAGAGGCCACCACTCGACTACCCAAAACCACCAAAACACCCAAACGCCCAACACAGGACCCAGTCGATTGGACCCCATCCAGTCGACCCAAATAAGCCACTAAAATTTCACAGAATTCCCCCAAAAACACGATTCAATCAACTAGCCCTCACAATCCAGTTGACTGAACCCACAGAACCTTGATCCAATTGATTGAACTGCCTAGTTCAGTCAACTGACCCACGGTGGAAACTGTTCTCGAGCTACTGTTTCAGCCCTCTCAAACCCCAAACGAAGCCTCCAAACTCCCATCCAATACCCTCAAACATACACACGCCCAATCCTAACACCAAAGCCTCGAAAGAAACACCCGAACACAATTTCATCCAACCGAAATTGATAAGAAATGGTTTTATACCCCAAAACCAACGTTTCAAATGTAAAGCGATTTTCATGCATTTTAAAATGGTAAAATCACACATGATTACACGTAGCACCCTTATAAGACATGAGAGTCTAGGATCCTCCCTCGTCGAGTTAAAAACTCGATGCCTCAATCCACATGTAAAACCAAACTTTGCCATAATAAAATTTTGTCCAGATGAACGCGTAACCCACCGTGCCAATAATAAGAATCAGCTGTTGGATCATCAAAAATCGAACCCCGGGCCCCCGAGAAGTTAGAGAAAAGAAAGAGAGAAAACGGAGAAACTTAGCTTATAAGTTTTGAAAATATCTAATGCCAGATATTTATAGGCCACGAAATATTTTTTTTTTTTCAAATTCGCACCACAACGGCCAACGACCCCGAGAACCAGCCCCGCATGCATATCTAAACCCGAATATGTATAAGAACACATAAACATGCTGAAACAAAAATGACAAGCACGCGTCGAAAAATGCCAAAAAAGAAAACGGGTCAATGTCTCACAACCACCGTCTAATCACCAAGATCCGAGCCCGAACACACCCAAAACCTAGAGAGAAGGCAAACCTTTTGGTCTAAGGTTTGAGGAGAGAGAAGTGGAAGCTTACAAGATAAGCTATGCGAAAAACCCAAGTAATCTGCTGCCCTTTAAAGCAGTCTGCCTGAACAAACTGCTCGAACGATCTTTTGACCGATCGAGTGGTTCCCCAATCTACTGCACTACTGTCCCAACTTCAAATGAGCATATCTCCTTTGTTCGAACTCCAAATAAGGTCATTCTTGTACTCAAACTGAAGCCCCAGAAGTTTACATTCCAATGGTTCAAACCTCATACAAAAATTCATCTTGCACAAAACATTATGACCAAATAAATAAAGGTATGCCACTTTCTTTCACACACTTTTCACACATATTTGTCCGAACATCCTTTAGAACCTCATTTTCTCCCCCGAACACATCTTTCATGCATATCCAAGCTCAAAATACTCACCCAAAACATCACCAAGATCAAGTTTTAATTCTTACTCCCATCAGCACTTAATCATTTTAAAATAAAATGGATCAGGGTCTCACAACCGGGGACACGCCTGAGGTGCTCAGAGGGAATATATTCTAAAATAGTTACAAAAAATGGCTACTAGGGATGCCCTAGACTAGGAGCCGAGAAAAAGAACAATTTCAATATATCCCAACCCACAATGTTTGATATGAAAAAGACCCCAATATGCCAAAATACAATGTAACAATGCCTATAATGTACAATATGTGTCTCATGTACAACTATATATAGCATAGTATCTTAGGATGGTATGGCTCATGGTGCAACTCATTAAAGTATGGAGCACAAGTATATGAAGCACAAGTTATATATCATAAAACATGGATTCAACTTAACGGCATGGATTCTAATCATCAAATTATCAACTTCATACATTAATCATCCGACATAATTTAATTAAAGCCTATAGTTTATGTCCCACAACCTAAACATGCCACTATACACTTAACAAAATTAAGGTAAACATTCAAGTGTCAATTTAAAAAGCATAACAGTGTTTTGGGGTACCTTGACTTGGAGTTAAGTTCTGATTTTTTGGCACCAATTAGACAACAATATTTCCTACAACTTTTATGTTTAACACTAAGGTTAGATCCTAGGTTAAATGGGTCATTTAGTTCATTTAAAATAAAATAATTCAGCATTTTATAGAGAAAAGTACAGAATTTGGTCCTCACTTGGTCTCGATTTTAGGGTATCAAATCAAGAGCTATGGGTTTGATATTTGAATATGTTCTCATTTAATGTGTCCCCTACAAGTTTCATGTTTAGTGCTAAGTCTAGTTGTTCGGAACAAGTAAAAGATATTGGCCATTTTATAAAATGGGTTCAGTCAGCTATAAAAGGTTTAGCAAAATCTGGTTTCAACAGAGAATGCATAAACCTTTTTGGGGACCATCCGAGGGTATCTACATCTAATTTTTTGTCAGTAAATATTTTAATATGTTATCTACACGTTCCAAGAAATCCACCTTTGGATTTGGTCACTAAAAACATAAGTTTCTGATCATGCAAAAATATGTGACATCGAGCTTTGTCAGTCACAAATTTACAATAGTGGTTTTGAGGAGGGTTTAGACCTATCACATCTCCATATGCTAGGCTCCTTTTTGGTCGATAGGAAACTAAGCATGTTGTCTACAAGTTTCATGTTTTAACCTAAGCTCGGTTCTCATTCTAAACTAGGATTTTTATGTCTGCAAATCAGGGTCATCAGAATCTGACACTCTTTAGCAAAAATGATATATCTTGAGTTCTACCCAATACAATCACTTCAAACCAATCTTGTATGAAAGACAACTTCCAAATATAGGTCTGTACATAAAAGTCACACATAGATCATTTTTCTACAATTAGCTATGACAAATTAAAGTTTGGGGCAGAAAGTCAAAATATCTAGAAAATCAGGCTTTTAAGGTTTTGGTGTCCTAGCTCATGGTATGTTTAGATTTACTTTCTTTTCCTTGCAAGCATGTATTTTATACATATATATCAAAGTTTCAAAACATATACAAGTTGTTAAACTCAAAAATAGCCACATGCAACCATATCCAACAATCATCTAAACACGAGCAGCCCCTATTTTGGCTCTACAACGCCTTTTTAATAAATTTTTGGATTCTAATTCTTAGATGTGTTTATAGAGATGGGTTGAGAGATATTTTGTAAGAGAATGATAGAGGGTTTTTAGGAGTTTACTTACTTGTTTGGTTGCTCCAAAGGTTGAAGGATGTATGGACTTAGTTTTAGAGTATTCCTCCTTGCCCTTCTTCCTTCCTTCTTCTTTCTCTCCTTCTTTTCTCTCTTAGAACACTTAGAATATTTTCTAGACTCTCTCTCTCTCTCACTATGTTGCCAAAAATATGAAGGAGAAGTGTCACACCCCAACATCAGGGTCACGTGAAAGCCCACCAAAATCATTTAAGAAAATAAGATTTTGTAGTTGAATATCAAAATATACAACATTTGGATAAAATTCACACAGTTCGACTCTCATAAACTGAAAACATGCATCTCATACATGAATAAACATATCGCCCAAAGGCATACAAAACCAGCCATCATAGGCGTTACATGTAAAAGTACATGTGCAAACAAAAGGGAAAACTACAGCAAATCTTCCATCACCTCTACAACTAGGTCAACTCCACACGCTCACCTGAAAAGGTTTTACAGCAAAATCCCACACCGTGAGCCGAAACCCAATAGGAAAAGACAATAAAGCTATAAAGAAGGCTATGCAATTATAAGCATACAAACTCCACCACAGGAGCCCAAAAAGGGTTTTCTATCTCAAAACCACAGGTTTTCATCCTTCAAACTATGCATATCATCCTAACAGATATCATACCACAGTTAAGGAAAAGCAGTAATAAAACAGTATGCTCCACTCGGCTCACACAACCGAAGAGAAAGATGTAAATGAAATCCTATGTATCGACTCTGTCACACAGACAAAGGTAACAACTATAGACTCCTTGCCCATTACCCTAGACCCAAGTCACACTGACTGGCTTGGTAATAACAAGTTTTATACGGAGTTACAACAATAACGCCATTAACGGAGGTAACCGACTCAATTTACGGGGATTAACCCAAAGGTACAGAGCACCTACACATCGCCATTCACGGAGGCAACCAACACAATTTACGGGGATTAACCCGAAGGTACAAAGCACCTATGCTGCGCACGTTTCCAGACATTCACCGAGGAGCACTACAAGCCCACATGCAACCACACACACTATGTCACGATACATCTATGGATAACATTTAAAAATCCACAAAGCATTTATACAACACATGTATAAAATGATCCAATCCATCAACCATGGAAATCAGAAACCATTTCCAGCAAAACATTTAAGAGTTGAGACTCAACCCCACGGGTTAGCTTCAAACCACCAAGAAGCACGTTTTTTACCATTTTTCCAAAACACCTCGTTTTCAAACCTCATTTTGAAAACTACAGATATCAACATACCCATATCATGAAATAAACCGAGAAAGGCGTAAAAATCCATTTTTACCCAAAAACTAAGGTTTAAACATGAAAACAACATTTGATGTATTTTCTACCTGGTGAAAACACATATAATTACACAAAACACCCTTATACAGCAGTAGGGTACCTCAGAGAGTCAAGAACTCGACGTCTCAAAACTGAATAGCGTCAGAACAAGAATCCGTCCACATGGATACGAAGCCCTCGGTGCCGATAGCAAGGATCCACAAAGGATCGAACTCAAAACCAAGCCCTAGGCCCTCAAAGCTAGAGAGAAGGCAGAGAAAAGGGGTTTCTTAGCCTAGAAGAAAGAGAATAGCAAAATATCTCAGCCCCTGGAACCTTTAAAGACACGCCAAAAACATACTATCCAGTCGACCGAACCCCTGAGTTCAGTCGACCAAACCCAAAAATTTAGGTTCAGTCGACTGAACCAGGCCCTTCAGTCGATCGAACCCCAGAACAGTGTGTTTTTCGATGCTTTCAAGGCAAAAACAGGTTTCTAACGTCCAAACAAGCCTCTACCAAACCCCAAAAAGCGTGTAATACATTTATACATGTTGTTCTACAACTGTAAAGTAGAAACCATGCATCGATGCTATTCATATACCGAATCAAACACATCACATATATAAATAACCTAATAGATAAGGGTCAGGGTCTCACAACTCTCCCCCCTTAGGGAATTTTGCCCTCGAAATTCACAACAAGGTCACAAGGTAAGCAGGTCCGGATATCTAGCACGCATCCCAGACTCAAGCTCCCAGGTCGCTTCTTCAACCCCGCGATGAAGCCATAAGATCTTGACATAAGCAATTGTTCTGCCCCGTAACACCTACTACTTTGTATCAAGAATCCTCACTGAACGCTCCTCATAGGTGGCCTCCTCATCAACCTGCAACTCAGCCCAATTTAACACGTGTGAAGGATTAGGCTCATACCTCCGAAGCATAGAATCGTGGAACACATTATGCATAGATGCTAACTGAGGTGGCAAAGCCAAACGATAAGCAACCTCTCCAATCCTATCAAAGATCTCATATGGTCCAATGAAGCGAGGTGATAGCTTCCCGCTACGATCAAATCTCATCAAATCTCTTCGTGGTGAAACCTTCAAGAACACATGATCCCCCATGGCAAACTCTAAAGGTCGCCTCCTCTGATCTGCATAACTCTTCTGGCGGCTCTGTGCTGTCGCAAGGCGCTGGCGAATCACTGTAATCTTCTCCGTCGTCTCCCGTACCATGTCGGGTCCCAAGACTATGGTCTCTCCCACATCTGTCCAACTCACAGGCGATCTACACGGTCTACCATACAAAGCCTCATACGGTGCCATCCTAATACTGGATTGATAGCTGTTGTTGTATGCAAACTCTGCCAACGGTAGATGATCCTCCCACGAACCTCTGAAATCAAGGACACAAGCCCTCAGCATATCCTCTAGAATCTGTATAGTTCTCTCTGACTGGCCATCCGTCTAGGGGTCAAAGGCAGTACTGAACATCAAGTTCGTCCCCAAGGCCTCCTGCAGACTCTGCTAAAAGCGCGAAGTGAAGCGCAGGTCTCTATTAGAAATAATGGACACTGGCACTCCATGCAATCGGACTATCTCTCTGACATACAAGCTACTCAGGCGTTCCACCAAATTCCTCACTCGGATGGGGAGAAAGTGTGCAGACTTCGTCAACCTATCAACCACAAACCACACGGCGTCGTGTCCCCTAGGTGACCAAGGAAGTCCTGACATAAAATCCATCGCGACAGGCTCCCACTTCCACTCGGATATAGGCAATGACTATAGAAATCCTGTCAGCCTCTGGTGTTCTGCCTTTACCTTCTGACAGGTGAGGCACCGAGCAACAAACTGGATCACATCTTTCTTCATGCCCGTCCAACAGAACTGGCGACGTAGGTCGTGATACATCTTCTTGCCTCCAGGATGCACAGCAAGATGAGAACGATGACACTCACGTAGTAGATCAACTCGGCATGACTCTAGCACAAATAACCTCTCAGTTAACCTCGAACTCTGATCAGAACCCACAATTCATCCTGCCGTATCCTCATCACTAGCAACGCGGTCTCGTATCATCTGAGCCTCCTGGTCCGTCAGCTGAACCTCTAGCACACGTGCTATCAACGCTGGTCGAGTAACCACAGAAAATAAGGTGGCACCCGTCGTGATCTCCCTGAGGCACAAATCAAACTCCCCAATCTCTCCAAGCATGTGCCACTCGCATATAGCCACAGAAGCTAACGACCCATGAGATCGCCTACTGAGCGCGTCTGCCACAACATTGGCCTTCCCTGGATGATACTGCAAGTCAAAGTCAAAGTCCTCTAACAACTCCATACATCGTTGCAGGTGCAAGTTCAGATCCTTCTGCAAAAAAAAGTATTTCAAACTCTTGTGATCGAAGAATACCTCGAAGTGCTCACCATACAAATAGTGACGCCATGTCTTCAAGCCAAAGACCACAGCTGCCAACTCCAAGTCATGTGTAGGATAGTTCCTCTCATGCGTCTTCAGCTGCTGAGAACCATAGGCTACAACCTTCCCTCTCTGCTTCAAAGCACATCCAAGACCGTCATGTGATGCATCACAGTAGACAGTATACCCTAACCCTCGCTCTGGGATAATCAACACTGGCGCGCTAGTCAACCTCGTCTTCAGCTCCTGAAATGCTGACTCACAGGACTC
>JAULJZ010137336.1:0-10716 GCA_032270985.1 Heliamphora pulchella | reverse complement strand
ATCACCAGGAAGGAAGGCATTTTTCACATCGAGTTGATACAAAGGCCACTGATGGGATGCAGCCAGCGATAAGAACAGACGAACGGAGGTCATCTTTGCAACATGAGAGAAGGTATCAAAGTAGTCAAGGTCATAGGTTATAGGTCTGAGCATAGCCCTTGGCCACTAAACGAGCCTTCAAGCGCTTAAGAGTGCCATCAGAATGAAGTTTGACAGCATAGGCCCACTTATAGTTGATTGCAGTCTTTCTAAGAGGAAGACTCACCAGGTCCCACGTATTATTAGCCTCAAGAGTATTCATTTTCTTAATCATAGCCTTGCGCTAACCTAGATGAGAAAGAGTATCGACAAAAGAGCAAGGCAAAGTATGCTGATTTAGGGTAGTAATACCCTGTTAGACAATAGCAGGTAAACCACGATAGGAGGTAGTAAATAAGGGATGATCTCTATAACGACGATAAGACTTGCGTAAAGCAATAAGAGAGTCACTTACTTAATCAGAGGTCGGATCCGGCTAAGGAGATATTAACTCGAGTAGAGGAGAGGTGGTGGAGCCTGATGAAACTGATGAGTCGGAGGAGGATGAAAGGATAGGTGCCTCTGAGGTAGCAGGGGGAGACTCATCGGGAATATCAACTGGAGGATTGGCCACGGGAGAAGATGCCAGTGGTAAATCAGGGGAGGACTGATACAGCAGAATCTGTTCTAAACCATCATCAACAGTGGAGAAAGGTGTAGTGGCCGAGCCATAGAGGGGTAGATTCAATAAACACCACATCGATGGAAATAATAAATCGTTCCAAGTCAGGACTATTACACCGATATTCTTTCTGAGTCTTAGGATATCCCATGAAAGCACACTTTAGTGCTCGAGTATCTAGCTTTGTCACATACGTCTTGGTATCTCTCACATTGCAAACACACCCAAAGATCTTGAGTGGTAAGAAAAAAAAAATCTGCTGAGGAAGTAATACTGACAAGGGTGTAGGACCATGTAGGACAGAGGAGGGCAATCTATTAATAAGATAGCATGCGATCATCACAGCTTCACCCCAGAATACTTTGGAAACCTGCATCTGAAACATCAAGGCATGTGCAGTTTCCAGGAGATGTCTATTCTTTCTCTCAGCCATCTCATTCTGCTGAGGTGTGTCAGGGCATGGCGTCTGGTGAATAATCTCATGTCTACGCAGGTATGAATCCAATAAACCACCAATGTACTCACCTCTATTATCACTATGTAGAATTTTTATAGTTGTGCCAAATTAAGTGTGGACTTTATTATAAAAGGTAGTGAATACAGTAGGTAATTCAGACCATTTTTTTCATAAGATAAAGATAAGTAATGCGTGAATAGTCATTAACGAAAGTCACAAAATACCGAAAATCAAATAAAGATGTGACAGGACACGGACCCTAGATATCTGAGTAGACTAAAGAGAAATGACTCATGGTTCTATTATTCTTTCTGGACACATATAGCACACGCAGGTGCTTAGCAAATCGACACGACTCACATTCTAAATGTGTAACCTGACTTAAATTGGAGCATAGTTTCTTTAGACTTGGTAAGGAGGGATGGTCCAGTCGACAATGTATATCCAATATCTGAGATGATCACCCGGAGCATGCAACATCCAAAGTTTCATCTAGCACATACATGCCACCTACCACCCGTCCTCTACTAATAGTATTCCTCGAAACTAAATCCTGAAAAACACAATAATCAAGAAATAAAGTTACTGAACAGTTTAGGTCCCTGGTAATACGACTCATAGATAGTAAGTTAAACGGATTAGCAGAAGTATGTAAAACATCAGATAGTGTAATGGATGGAGATAGAGTAGCTACTCCCTGCCCTTTCACCTCCAAAGTTCCTCCATTGGCAACAATCACCCCACTGTATTCAGAGGTCAACTGATAAGATGAAAAAGTACCTGTGGAGTAGATCATATGGGCAGAAGCGCCCGAATCTATCACCTATGATCTGGGGGTGGCCATATATACAGCTGGGTTACCTGCAACTGTAGCGGATGAAGTATCGGCTGTGTTCCCAATCCGCATCTGAACAAACTGATCATATTCCTCGTGTGTCATATCGATAGTTTGCCGCTCAGAAGAAGAGGGCGAAGCATCATACTAGGTCACGGCATTAGCCACAAAGGATGTAGGACGCCCATGTAACTTCCAACACGAGCTCTGTAAGTGTCTCTGCTCTCCACAATAGTAGCAGGACCTGGTGTCACGTCCACCTCGGCCTCTGCCTCATCCCCCATCACGGCCTCTACCCCTTCGACCTCCATCACTTCTGCCGCTATCACAACCTCTACCACGAAAACCACCTCTCCTCCCACCACGAAATTCCCCTAGGGTTGTATGGTCACTAGGATCAGTAGTAGTACCACGAGGCTCGTATCTACTAATGGCTTGGCTCATCCGTCTAAAGACCTCAGATAAAGATGGAATGTCAGACCTAGACAAAATCTGAAAACATGCGGAGTTTAGTTGCTGGTTTTCCCCATCTAGAAAGCAAACTATTAAAAATTGCATCCTTTGCTCGCGAAAAACCTCATATTGATTGATAAAAAGTACCAACCGATCATATTCATCTGCCAATACCTTGAACTCTGTAAAATAATTTGGGAAAGAGCGATCTCCCTGTTGTATCCGAAAAATACTCCGCAGCACATCATATAACCGGGACAGGTCATTAGTCGAGGCAAATATCTCCTCAAGGATGGCCCATACCTCTCAAACAGTCGTGGCATTAGCTACCAAAATCTCAATAAAGGGCTCCATGGAATTCAACATCTTACTCAGTAATCGTGCGTCATCCCGCTTCCATCGCTTATACTCATCAAATCCCTTTTTCAGAGGATCTTCAAACAAATAGTCTTCCTTTTCCATACCTTCAACTGTAAGTAAAACCTTCTTCTTCCATAATACATATGTTTGCTGTCCAGTCAACTTTGAATCCACCAATCGTTTGGATGACGAAAACACATCCGTGATTTCTCCTTGTCAATCAGTTCCTCCTTGTCGATCAGCTTTCACTGGAGAATCCTCAACTCTTGTGGAACTTTCAGTCGACATCACAATATCTCAATGGAAAAACGCAAGGAATCACGAGCAATCACACCAACAATCAATAAAACGCACCCACACCTTCAATCAGTCATAGATGGACCGCAAATCATACCTTCAACTCATCTTCATAAAATACAAACACTGTGGTAGCCCTTAGACCCTCAAACCAGTAGTTAGGGTTCCCTTTTGGCTGTCAGAACAAGGAAAGGAAGAAACAGAGACTTGGATGGCCCTTACACCAGTCAACTACTGCAGAGGAAGGAACCGAGAGAAGCTAGGGTTTCCAGGGATGCAGGCGGCTGGACTGGAAGAGAGGAGAAGGGCTGGCAGTGCTGGAAAGAGAGAGAACAAAGGCCGTCGGTGCTGGAAAGAGATAGAACACGGGTCGTCGGCACCTGAAAGAGAGAGAACAGAGGTCGCTGGCGCCGGAAAGAGGGAGAAACAGAGTCGCCGGTGCTGGAAGGAGGCTGTCGAGGGCTATGAAAGAGTCGGCGGTGGTTAATAAAGGGCGAAAGTGGTCGGTGGTGGTGTTTCATTGGTCGTCAGTGGCTAGGGAAGGGTCGTCGGGGTTCAACGATGGACGATGGTGGTTGGCGCTGGTTTGGTGGTCAGCAAGAACTGTGGAAGGGTTGAAGATGGTCGACGAGAGGCAATGGTGGATTTCAGCGCTGGTTTGGTGGTCGGCGAGGACTGTGGAAGGGTTGAAGATGGTCGGCGCTGGTTTGGTTTGCGTGGTTGCGTGGTCGGCGAGGAATGTGGCTAGGGTTTCGGCATGAAGCTGCCGGCAATGGAGGCTAGGGTTTAGAGACTGAAAGAGGCTAGGGTTTTATGGTAGCTCTGATACCATGTTAGAAGAAATAAAATAATAGGAAGCCGTATCCAACTGGATAGGCGAGCACATTTATTTATATTAGAAAGAGAAAACACCATAACAAGCATGTAACCACACACACACAATAATAATAATAATAATAATAATAATAATAATAATAAGCTACTACTAACAATATCAGCACATCAGCAAAAGATATGTGATCCCTCATCGTAAGAATGAGAAATGAGAAGACATTCATGAAGATAATAGTATTACCAATACGAGCTACAGAAGCAAGATATATTGATGTACAGATGTTTGATATGAAAACAACTGTATAGCTGTAGGAGTCAAATGACAAGTCTCGAGCTCCCGCTACCAATGCACCAAGTATAATTATCGCCACACTGATGAAACCCTTGGAAGTTTCCACCAAGATAGATGTTAGCAACATGGAATTTTTAACATAAAAACCTATCATATAGAAAATGGAATGCTTGCAGAAATTTTCATGTGTTTTCCACTTTGAAATCTATAAAAGCCCAACTGGTTTTCTATTTTACACAGTTATCAACTTCTATTAATTAAATTTGGAAATCCAAAAACCATCTGAATTTTAGTTTGTACAATAACAAACTTGATCAGTTGAGATAAATTAAAAAATCAAAATAATTCAAGAATGCATTAAAATTTAGTGAAAATCTATCCAATAATTATGAGCAAACAAACATGGGACTAGTTAATGCATACATTCACTGCTTGTAAGGAAGCAAATTTGAACGATCTAAACAATTGTTTTCAGCACAATAAAGAAGTCCAAATTTCAAGTGAGTTGTAACTTGTAAGAGAAGATCAAGAAACACACTAACATAAGAACCGCACACAGTGAGGTAGAGAAAGAAATGAAGAGTATACACTTGGGGGGAAAAAGCCTTATTGACAAAACCCCAAAATTGCGATCTTAGCAAATGGTCAAAAGAGTGTTTGTCCCACACCACGCAGTTGTCCCACCCTAGTGAGCCTTTTAAATCTCCATTTGATCGATAGTTGGGTCTTTTTAAAGGTACTGAGTTTAGATTTCTTTATTCCATTTGGCGTTGTGTGTGAGTTATTTACATTTAGATAAAAATAAATACATAATAAAACAAAAGGTCAACATCATATGGATGCATTTCACTTGGGACTCCTTGCACAACACCAAAAGATTTATAGATGTAGACCTTACTTGCAACCATATAACGGTGCTCTCTTAAGTTTAATTGAACTAATATAAGTTTAAATAAATCCAGATTCTAACCATTCTTGGTTTTAACTTACTTTATTATCTAACTTCGGTTTGTTAGAGTTTTTTTATTATGAAATAACCATTAATTGCAACATATGAAACTCAAAGTTAGCATGTTAATATTTTATTAATTCATCTGTATAAGAAATCATTGTAAGTATTTATTCTGAATTTTAAACGAAATGTATTATAATGGAACTTTATTAAGTTTGGAATAATCTTGATTTTCACTGGTAATGATAAGGTCACCTTTTTCCTTGGACACTGGAGATTTCATTCCTTTTATCTTTTCAATAGATAGTATGATCCAAGCTAAAGATACTCTGAGAATAACAGATCAGTTAACATCGTAAATAACAAGCCAGAGCATAATTAAACTTGCCTACGAGAGTAAAGCAAACAGCATTTGAATGTTATCAATGCTCAATGTATTGGGAAAAGCAACAACAAGAAACATCAATGTTCAATCTCTGTGGTTCGCTAGGTTTGTCCAACTTCGAGGTGAAGTTATGATCAAGTTTTTTTTTTTTTTTTTGAGTGCTACTACTCGCTCCTACACGATGAGGGAGTCGTGATGGTGGTGTATCAACTGAAGCATTGCCGTGTTGGGCAAGTGAACCTTTTTAGGGTGTGTTTGGTGTGTGTCCTTTTTCAAAAGTGTATTTTGGATGGGTGGTGTGTTAACGGTATATTTCTAAAACTCGTCCTTATTTGTGTTGTTGCTAACCTCTCGGCTTGTGAGAGTTGATTTATTTGTAGGCTATGTGTGTTTTTTTCTTCCTCAAAGTGTTGCCTTAGGGCGTGTACTGTGATTCTTTGTAAAATCTCTTTTTGATATAAGATTAACAATAATACTATAAATTCAAAAAATATTCCTAAAAACTTATCTAAAATTCAAAATCAGTGATTTATATTTATTTACAGTATGGCCCACACAACACATTTAAATTTAAACTTATTTTGAATTCGGGATAATTTTTTGAGGTTTTATTTTTTGAGAACCTTAGAATTACTGAAAGATTAAATGCTTATTTACTGGATTAAAAAAAACAGTAACGCTATGAACCCATAAACAAGATTCAAAAAAATACCAAGAAAGTGATTTGGATGGTTAATATTCATATTTAATAGGATGTGGAACACACTTCAATGAATCTCAACCATCCAAATCACTTTCTGGGTATTTTTCTGAATTTTGTTTCAACGTTCATAGTATTCAAAAAAAAAAATGAACAGGGAGATTACCTGCAAACAACAGAAAGTGAATGTTTCTGTCCCACCAAAAGATACTCCATAACCATCGTAAATGCTACAGTTGTCCGCCTAAGGGTGGTGTACATGGGAACACTTATGCCACGCACCGATTCCATTGATGCTAGCTTTCAGAAGAACAAAAAAGTATGCAAGTATGTCTAGAAGGAAAATTCTAATATCTACCAACAGAAAGTGAATAACTCTGTACCACTACCATCAAATCCATACCATGTAAAGCAAATATGATACTGCAAGAGGAAGGGTGCGAAGCAATGTCTTCAACGGGACAAGGATTGCCGGGTTAGTTCTGACACTCTCTGCCTCCGATTCACCATCTTCAAAAGAGATGATCTTCCAGTACCTCATTGCATATAGAAGTAAACAAGAACTTGTCATCTACAACAAAAGTTCATAAACAAAGAATCGGAAAATAAGAAAGGATCAAACTAAAATATCCACTTTAGAAACGATTCTCCATGTAGCATCAAAACTGTCATGCCTCTTAGGAATTGAAGACTCTTTTAAATAAGTAATTGGGGTCCAATAAGAACACGCGTATAAAAGGAAATGTATGGGTGCAAAATAGATTTGCTTCATGATAATGCTCAAAAAAGTGAGATCATAGTTGAAAAATATATGAAGTCTGCAATGGATAGACAAACAATACAATAAAATAACTAGGGGTTGGCAATGGCATCAATTTGACCCATACTTCTAAATTTCGTACCGAATAGTGAATTAATTTTTTTTATTGGTGTATTACCTACCAGTACCAATGAAATATCGGGTACCATTTTAAATTTATCGCTGTAAAATATGTTTTTTATATATTTTTAGAAAATATTATTCAATAATAAATAACTAGTATAACGTAATTACTTATTTAAAATAATATTTTAATTAATTAATCTAAATTAAAATTTATCTTATTATTTATAGTGAGATAGTAAATTTGAAAGAGATAAAATTTAGCATGCATGATTTTTAATAATAATTTAATATTAATTAGTTTTATAACTCTCTTTTTATACTATATTTGATACTTAAATTGGAGTATAAAAATAAAAAAATAAAAGTAAAAACAAAAAAATAAGTAAAAAAATAGTTTTTTTTTAAAATTAATTATAGACAAGTACGTAGCCGGTATGATCCGATATAAGTCGGTACAGACCAGTATTAACCGGTACAAACTGGTATTTTGACTGGTACAAAATCAAGTAATTAGCGTACTAATTTTGTTCTAAATCAGCACCGGTCGGTACAGTACGATACGTAAAACTATGATTTGACCTATTAATACAATTCACGGGAAACAAAAATCATTGTCCATCACAAGAGTAAACCCTTTAATTGTAGCCTTCTTTGAGAGAAAGAAAACATAAATCACATCTTCCAAGGTATCACATTAGCTTTCAACCATGTTAAATTTGAAACAACCAAGATTACGATGGTAATTTGATGGTTCCTAAATAAGCAAAGTTTGACAGAAATTTTCTGGAGAGGTACAAACCCTTAAACTCCTGAATTAATAGGGAATAACAAGTACAAAACTGGGTTGCTTTGTCATTCATTCTTGTTGTATTCAATTCTGCTTTTATCATAAGAAAACCTGACCCTGAGTTGTTCCTTCATTCAAAAAATTAAATATATATTGTATATCCCACAAAATATAAATTAATATTAGTAAATCCACTAGCCCAATCCATCAAATTGCATCACCATTACTTAGCCACTTGAAAAGTTCATGATGCATTGATGTCATCCAAATCCAGAACATAGATTCATGACGCTGTCTATGTTCAGCATGTAATCAATTTATACAGATATCACTTGATATTTTAGTTTAGAGTTTAAATTCCTGATAGTTATCTCTTGTACAAATATATGCCTTAATCAAGTTTGAAAAGTAAACTAATACATTGCTTTATCGTTTTCAATTTCTAAAGCATTTCAAAATTTAGATCTCGTATTAATGACTTTAAGCTTGGTGACCCATGTTATTTACCATGTGCCTTTTGAAGAAAGATTGAAGGATAAAATCCCACAAAGTGAATTCATCCCATAAAAGTTTGGGTGGGTTTGATGTATGTATGCATAGTTGCATACGAATACAGAGAAACTCGCATTCAAGGACACATTAGTATATGCACATACCCTTTAACATTATTGGACACTAATGATTGTGGGAAAAAAATAGAATTTTCCAATTTCTGTTGGAATCAAAAGTTTCAAAGAAATACTCGACTATTTTGAGAGAGTTGATTCATGATTGGTTGTTCTTAAGTGATTTAAGTGTAATTGCATTCAAAGAAATTCTGGATTAATATAAGCCAACCATGAGGCCCACGAAGCAACATACAGTTTATCGTGTGTGTTATGGAAATGAAAGAGCTATATGCATTTTTTTGGAAAACAAACTAACTGCATGTTACAAATGATTAAATATATTCAATACACAACATGTTACACATGATATAATATGTTCAACACGATCCAAAAAATGGGAAATCTCGAGTATTTCAAAGAAATACTCGACTATTTTGAGAGAGTTGATTCATGATTGGTTGTTCTTAAGTGATTTAAGTGTAATTGCATTCAAAGAAATTCTGGATTAATATAAGCCAACCATGAGGCCCACGAAGCAACATACAGTTTATCGTGTGTGTTATGGAAATGAAAGAGCTATATGCATTTTTTTGGAAAACAAACTAACTGCATGTTACAAATGATTAAATATATTCAATACACAACATGTTACACATGATATAATATGTTCAACACGATCCAAAAAATGGGAAATTTGATCCAACAAGTGTGGGCAACGGTGAGGTTCAATATAGGATGATGAATTTGGGTGAATAAAGAACTTAGGTTAGTATCCAATCTACCTTTCAACACCTAGAATTTAGGGACTCAGTGTTATCGAAATGAAACAGTTATATACATTTTTTTGGAAAACAAACTCCTTGCATGTTACAAATGATTCAATATGTTCAACACACAACATGTTACATATGATTCAATATGTTCAACACGATCCGAAAAATGGGAAATTTTGATCCAACAAGTGTGGACAACGGTGAGGTTCAATATTAGGACGACGACTTTCGGTGAACAAAGAACTTAGGGTTAGTATCAGGTTTACCTTTCAACTCCCAAAATTTGGGGACTCCGATTGGATATGGCCCATTGGAGCACATTCTTATGCTATAATCTACATAATTCTTCAATTTTCTTCTTTCACAAGCAACAAGCTTTATGAGCCCCTGATAATCAACTCTTACTACATCTTTTTCTTGTCTTATTATTATGAGGGAATTGAGGCATTTTATCTGCCGTATAGGCCTTTTTTATTAATATTCACCTGAATATTTCAGGATGGAGAACAATAGTAATCATTGCTTAAGCTACCAGCTCATTCGCTCATGCAATGGAAACAATCATCAACAGCACAAGAAGAGTTTCCAACTCAAAAAAGTCAACATAGTTCTTTCAAAGAATTCAACAGATAGAGTCACCTGAAATAGTGTGATGACATTTGCACACGGGAAATCATAAGAGGAAATGGCTGCTTTGTTGAACATTACCAAGAGAACTGCACATCATAGGTCAAAGTGTGATCATAGCAGTTAGAAATGGAACTAGCCGCTCCGTGCCATTGTTAATGCATACACAGTAATGTTAGTATAAACAACTTGAATTATAATAAAAAAGAAAGTGCCCCATAGGATCAGCATGACATGACATTGTTAGGATCTCACATATGTAATATGCCTTTATTGCCCTGTCCTACAAATGGTCCTGTCGAAAATGCCAGTAGAAGTAAAGAAACTTGTGGGCATGATACGGATAAAAACATTCCTAGTTACTGGATGGGACAAAATTGCTTTCCAAAGTGAATTTTCCTACATCTATATAATTTAATCAAATTAATAAACCAATAAACTAAATTCATTTTTATTTCTGCTTATATAAGAATAACCATTTATATAGAATGGTAAAGGGTCCCTCTAGGATCAATGCTCATAGAAGTGATATCCCGAGTTTGTATATGTATAGCGGATTGAATTGTATTTATGAGCTATAGAAAAGAAAGAAACTTCATTGAAGCCAAAATATGAAGAAATGTACACGCCTAATCAACCCAATATTGCAAAGCCTCAGTAGTTATTATCGCTTCCGCTAGTAAACCAAGTGCTAATCAAGGTTTTAAATCGCGGTATCGGCCGGCGTAACGGTCGCGGTCGCGTGTAACGGATATCGGGCGTATCGGTCA
>JAULJZ010137325.1:0-10717 GCA_032270985.1 Heliamphora pulchella | reverse complement strand
TGAGATTGACTCTGCTCTGAAGACTCACTCCGATTCTGACTTCCCTGGGAATCTCAACTGTCCCGAGATTGACTATCACTACACAACAATATTTATATGGTTCATCCTAGGCTACGTCCACGGAGTTGGGGTGATTTTACTTTGAAGGGGGACAATACAAAAATGAGGGTGCAAAATCCTAACCAAAAGCAGGATATATAAATACCCAAAACTGGGTCAAAAGGAAAAAACGGATCAAAATAGCATCTTTTCTCCATAGACTAAGTGTCACAAAAAAATCCATTAAAAATCGTAGGTATCTTAAGAGGATCAGGCCTCACAGAACCATTCTTCACACACCTAAGAAGATTTGATGAGTAATTTATCAAAGGAAAGGAAATTAAAGAGAAATAAAAAATGATAGGAAATTAAAAATAATAAATTTAGCCTATTCACGTTATTATCTTCTCATATTTTCCTTTCCTCTTTTTTTACCCTTTCCATAAATTCATCCACACTGAAAAAAAAAGAAAAAAAAAGAAGTTTATTTACTTTATTTTCTTCTCGTTTTTTCCTTTATAACTCTTCTTCCTTCCATAAATTCATCCAAAATTCATGATCCAAGTACAACCAAGTGCTTCTAACTTTCTATCTACGCGGAACTGATTTTATTGTTACGTAGTTGTTGTTAAAGACATAGGATTTACCATTTTTCATAATTATGTATTCACTTTTAAATTTTACAATTTTGTGGTAGGATGTGACACTAGTTTGTTTGTAATTACTTAATCGTCAACATTGTAATGGTGATCTTAGAAGTTTGGCCCTGTGCACAGATATGGCATGGCCAGGCACAGAAATAAAGGTTAATAGCAACAGCATCTCTGTAATACTTTTTTTGGGTAGCACATCGTGTAAACCGAGGTGCTGTCAATTGCATTTTGATTTGACAAAGGTAGAAGTATTTTGAATCCAACACACTTATACATCTTAGCTGAATTCAAAACTGTGCTTGCTGAGCTTGTTAGATTCCAAAATGAATTCGTAACCTAACATTAACTTGTTCAAGAAGAGATTATGACTTTGACCTGCTTATGAGCAGAACTTAAATCTGTTCAAATTAAATACATCTAGATGAGTTATGAATTATAAATCTTGCTCAAAATTGAGCCCCTTGACGTTGGTTAGTCAAACCCAACTCCCTCCCACATCGAAGTTTGCACAGGTAGATCTTGGTATATAAGTAGAAGCAATGAACTCAAATGGCACCTCTTAAAAATAACCATGCTTTAGGTTTAAAAGGAATTTTGTGCTTGAAGTTACCTTTGGATTTCACTTCTACCTTGAGCTTGTTGCATCTTTGATTTCACCTTTTCTTCCCTAATAATTCATTCCAGTTTGGCCACTGGTGATCATTCTATAATTTCCATCTTATTTTGTACTTGCACCCATTTTTTTGTAATAACTAGGGAGGGTTTTCCTGAAGGCTTAAAAATGAGCCTTTTGTTTTCTTGGCCTTTTTAGCTAAAAAAATCCAAAATATAAAAATAAAGACTATTCTGTTAGGCTTATTTGGATTTTTGAATGGCTTTTTAATTTTTGTTGTTTGACAAGACGCGGAGTTTTTAGGTTTTTATCAGTCCTATAAGTCCGGAACCAAACCGGCCATTTGGCTCTGTATTATTTTGGGTCTGAAAGTTAATAAGCCTAAAAAAATCTGCCAAGCGGGGCCATAAACATCAGTTTTACCAGATTTGTATTCTCAAAATGGTGGACCAAGATCCTTTCAGTCATGAACGATTTCTCAATTAATGTCTGCTTCAGTCTATTCAGTTTCAGTTCAAATTTTTGTTTGCAGGGATTCATTGTTCAAGCTGCCTGGACACGGCGATCTCGGGGCGAAGCCGCGAAAAAGCCTAACAGGAAATCATGGAAACAAAGGACTGACATGTTCATGAGACCATTTCTACTGAACGTTTTCTTTTCGAAGCGATTCATCCACGCAAAAGTGATGCACCGGGGAACCAGCAAGGTGATATCGGTCGCCACCACGAATGCCAAAGATCTCAGGTACACCCTGCCGTCGCTTACCGACACCGATGCGTGCAGAGTTGTCGGGAAGTTGATCGCCGAACGGTCAAAGGAAGCTGATGTGTTTGCAATGTCTTATGAACCCAAGAAGAATGAGCGGATTGAAGGGAAGCTTGGGATTGTTATTGATACCATCAAGGAAAATGGCATTATATTTGTTTAAGTTTTCACTGTAGTTTTGGTTCTTTAATTGTCATTATTGTATAGGTGGAAAAAAAATGAAGTATCTTTCTAACTTTAAAGGAAAATAATACTAGTGAGTGTGGAAACTATAATATAAGAGAAATAATATTTAACTAAGGGTTATAATTAAAAAATAAAGGCAAAAATTGAAATACATATAATATTTTTGTGTGCTATGTTTGGAAATAATAAATTATACATATATTTATGCATAAAGATATTTAATTAAACATAAATCAAGGCCAGATGGATTATAATGGGCCAAAAAACAAATTCCATTTTTTATTAAGCGAGAAAAACTTGTATAAAAAAACTAAATCAGACGGACATACGATGATGGAGCGGGAGCAACAAGAAAATTTGCTAAAACTTGGTCCCTGAAAAGGAGTTGCTGGGTGACTCTTATTTACACTTTCCCTCGATGTCTTGTGGCTATGCAATATTGGTGGTGTTAGACAGAATTACGGCTAATAGCGTATATAATTTATAGATTATAATTTGTAATAAAAATTATAAATATTTAATAAAAATTATAATTTGTAATTGAAATAAAAATTATAATTATAAATTATAATAATAAACGTGAGTGTTTAAAAAAAATTATAATTTATAATTAAAATTAATAACATAATTAAAAGTTACTGACTTAAACATTATTGAACACCCCATTTCCAAATGGGCAGTATATGGTGAGGTGGAAAAAGAGTAGATTATGCCATTATAAACTCAAGTTGAAATTCCTGCACCAAGTTTCCAATTAGAAAATGAGAGTAGAAAGGATAAGCAATCACTAATATTAATATTGATCTTTTATTAGAATGCAATCACGATAACAAGAACATAGAGCAAAAAATCTCACAATTGTACACTTCTGTGTGCCAAAAATAAGAAAGAACTTATTTAACATTCTATTATAACATGGAACCATAAATGGTGCTTGTAAGCTCCCTGAAATGTACGATAATATGTGGCGACAAGAATAAGCAACCTGGAAAGGAAGAAATAGCATAAATTAGATAGAAGCAATACCCAATAATAATAATAATAATAATAATAATAATAATAATAATAATAGAACAAAGTTTCAAAAAGAGTAGGGTACTTCGTAGTTCCGTAACAATACTGTCTTATCAACATCCTAGAATACTAACAAGGAAACAAGATCCTTGGTTAAATAACTTGATTATTGAGAAAGAAAAATGCTAACAGCACAGCCGTTAAGAGAAAATGTATGACATGAAAAATGTATTGAAATGTGTAAAGTATGTTAATACTTGTGAAAGTAGTAAATCTCACTTATAAAAATGTATAGATATTGAAACTTGTAAGTCTCACTTTTAAAAGTGTAGAAGTACTAAAATTTTTATTCCTTACTTGTGTGCAGTTATAGAAATATGTGAAACTCACAACAATTTTCCCGTAAAAAAAGTTTTACTACAAAACAAATCTTGTAAAAAATTTAAAATTATGCATCATTCTTTTTCTTTACTTCACTTTTCTTTAAAAAAAAAAAAACTCGTTCAATAATTGAATCAAATGGGCCAATTTAACTCAGTAGAAAAGTAACGCCAAGGTAAGGCATAAGTCATCGATCACTTTATCGTATAACTTTTTGGACAACTGACAGCACATACTATGATCCATTGAGAATTATCAATTACTCTGTCTGACAGACTTCAAATTCTTTAACCTAGCTTTGTAGTCAAGGAGAAACTAAGAAAAATTAAAGACAATGATAGTTGTTTGAAATTTACAAAAAGCACTTATCTCGACAAGAAGGAATGCTCTCTAACTTTAATATGACGATCTTTTTGTGCAATTTTTAAGCTTAACATGATAGGCACAGATAATAGTATAATTATGGCTGGCATTAGAAATATTTATTCTAACACGGAAAATAAGAAAACAATCCATCTAATAAATTAACCAGACTGTCAAGTATAATTACAATGGAAAGATTCCAAATTGACGGACTTTTTCATATTTCAAACACTTCACGTATATAGAATCAGAATTATGTCAATATCCTCTTGGCTCTCCGAAAACTGGGGTAGACAAGATGACAACAATAATATGTAACAATTACCACTTTTTTTTTACTTATTTTGTTTATCGTGTGATGTGGCACACCCATAACCATTGGATATTTATGAGACTCAAACAGGACCCATTGCATCAACAGACGTGGATGCATCTCTAAACACGTGGTAAGAAAAGAAGATAATTGGGATGGCAATTTGGTGTTATGCTTTCTTATTGAAATTGCAACCACTTGCTACTTCAATAAAATATTTTAATATATTAAACAACCACACAGAAATTTATTAAAAAAAAAAAAAAACAACCATAAATAATTGAGATATCAATGCTTTAAGTCATTCATCAGCAGGTAAGTGAATGTTCCAGTACTTGTCAAAGCTTTGAAAATAATGAACCTCGTAAGTGCAGGAGAAATTACTTCCCAAAATTCAAAGTTTCCAAATGTTAACAGACCAATCAATGGTGATATTGTAAAATTATACAAAGTTCATAGAGGTATAGAGAAACTTGTTACCTTGAACTGGTTCTAGTCCAATATTTTATGCAACACCTAGGCAGCCTGCAACACACCAAATTGGCAATGAGTGATCAAGGAGTTAGATAATAAGCTTGAACATGTAACTATGAAACAGAGCCATTTTGTGTTATACGAGGAACAATAGTCACTCTTGGCTCGCGGGAAATTGCAGGTATCTAGAAGTTTACCCCCTCAGAGATAGGTCCCAAGGGCCCCCTGCGGGAGTTCCTTTGTTAACAACAAATAGCAAAATATATAGGAGATGTTTGGCAAAGCTACCTGCTACAGTTTTTAGCTTCTCACAACTAATTTTAGCCATAAGTTATAATTTATTCCAAATACTCACAACTTCTGTTACAAACTACAACTACTTTTTTTTCTATTTCACATACAATCTACCATCTTGACCAAACACTCACAACCTACAAGCTACAATTTATAAACTACTAGTTTTAGCAATGCCAAACACCACCATATATATATAAAAGTCTGCCCATGCTCATTCTGAAATGGAGAAACCCAGGTGCTGATTGACTAAAGAATTCATTTCCCCAGAAGGAAGGGTTTGCCAGAGAACAGCATTATCACGACATGATTGCTGGTGGACAATAGATGAAATTGCAACATCGTCCTGACGTTGTTTCTGTGTTTAATTGAACATAACCCATTAATATTCCCTTTTAACGAGCAGAGAAAGAAAAAAACATACATTTTTCCCTGTTTGAAAGTGCATACTTCAGTATCAATCTAATTATATGAAATGTATAAGTGCTGCAGATAATTTTAAATTTTTTGATCTCCCTGACAAGCATAGATTTTCCCTCCACTTATATTATGTTTAGAGCAGTTATAGTTATTTTGTTCTCTTATTTTTGCCTGAAGGATATTCATGTAACTGGGTGTTCTTTTATCTTATTTTAAAATCTCAGAGGTAAAAGGAAAAAATTAGAACCCTAGAAATCCTATTCACTTTTTCTCCTCCTCATATCTTCATATTATCTCGTTCTTCGTAACCCTAAAAGCTTCATCTTTGTACTTCAACTTGATATCAAAACATTCGATCCTAGCCAAAGAGTATCAGAGATCATCTGGAGGATATCGGAATTGCTTATGTCAGCATTGTCATGCTGATATCAACATCTGTACATATCTTTGATTGCCTGGTTCTTCTGAATGATTTTTCCCCAATTCTTTTGGAATTTTATTAGATCAGTGGATTTGGTTCTTCTGTTGCAAATGAACCCTAAAAAACGTATTTACTTTTTCTCCTTCACCTCTTCTCTTCTTCTTCTTCTTCTTTCTAACCCTAAAAAAAAGCTGCCTTTTTGTACTTCAACTGATTCATTGTCAAATTCTAACCATTTCATCAACCAACTGTTGAATTAATTTCTTAAAATCCCCATAATTGGCATCATGTAATAATCCTTAGCCATTATTTTTCACCAAGTAACAGTCGTGGACACTTGCTAAAAAATGTTTCTCTTTTCGCCATCTCATCACCCTAAGGACACAGCAACCTCAATAATGTACCAATCTAGTTCTCAAATATACAAAACACACTTTACTAATACCATGCCTCTGAATACAAAACATTACACGCATTTAACTCCAAACAAAATCCACAGAAGCATACAATGATTATCAGGACAATAAACAGCTCATCGGACAGCATGGCTACACCCCTAATCCAGATTTTAATCTCCATAGAAACCAACGGGCCCTATAGCGACTAAAATACGGTGGAGCGTTACTACGGTGCTTTACCTTTTCATGCAATGGCCTGAAAACTGCTTTCACATCTTCAAAAACCTCTTCAATAGGCTTTGCTGCATCAATCTGAAAGTGGAAGAAAAACCAGTGGCATAGTAAAAGCGAGACCGCTATCAGAAAGAAAGGAGAACCAAATCAATTATTACCTTTCGAACCTTCCCCTTAGAGTTATAGTACTCAATCACGGGGAGACTAGATTCCGTGTAAACCTTAAACCGCTTACGTACCGTATCAATGTTGTCATCTTCTCTCCCCTTTATTTTCCATAAAAAGAGAGAAAAAATGAGAAGATTACACCAAAAATAAAAGTAAAAAAAAAAAAATTTAAGATACATAACATAAGAAATAATCTTCAGGCAACACTGAATCATATTTATCAAACCTGGTTCCGACTCAAAAGACGCCTCTCCATCTCTTCTTCCGAACAATCAAAAAACAGTACAAATTCTGGTATGATACCAGTCTGCATACCACCAGATTGATTGTCAATGAGCATAACATATTCTGAACTTATATTCTAGTCCAGAGGGTTGTAATGCACGTATACAGCTATAAGAATGTAGATTTAAAACATGTATTAGAGACTTACAACAGACTCGAATGCTGCACGGTTTTCCTCGTTACGAGGAAAGCCATCAATAAGAAATTTGTCATTACCACTTTCTTGAATTGCTCGCTGAAGAAGCTTAACTGTTACCTCTGAAGGTACAATTTTTCCCTCCTTTATCATGTTCTGAATCATGGTCCTATAAATATTAGCGAGCCAAGTACTTAGAATCAAGGAGTGGCATAAAAGAACTGAACGTAATTAACTATTACAACCCGATAGAGTACTTAGTTCAACACATAGCAAGAGAGACTGATATTTACACCAGCCCTTAAACATCAGACATGTACATAGTCAGAGGTTAACCAAAAAGGAAGCCCTTAACAAACTGGCTTGTAGAATCAGTGAACAAACCTAAAGTAATCGGAAGGACAGAAGGAAGGACCATTTGTTACTATATAAATTCTTTTCCTAGCAATCAATACATACATATTGCAAATAGAAAGCAACAACTAACACTTGCTATTTTGACACGAATTATGTCAGTTCCTTAAAGAGTCTCCATGCTCAACAAAATAAATAAGAAACAAATCATTCGAAAAAGCAAAAGAAAAAACAAAACATAAAAGAAGAAAAAAATCTTATGAAGAAAAGAATGAAATGATCAGTGAGAACAATACAAGTTAATTCCGCCCACTCCTTTTTGTTTTCCAAAAACATGCATGAAGATGTCACATCAACCGAAGAAAAGGGAAAAAAGAGAAAGAAAACGTAGAAAAAAGGGCGCATCAACTCAAAGACCTCAACCTCCTTCTCTTTTATTTATTTTTCCAATAAATAAACATATTCTGCTACAAGGCACCAGTGATGAATGATTCATGAATATACAATGTACAAATAAAAATGATAAAAGAAAAGCTGAAATGTTGTATAATATTTGAGCGTTAAGCATCCCTACTCAAGTCGTTCTTTAAAGGGACGTACCCATTTTCAGAACCAGATTTTATCTCAGCTCGGAGAAGATCACCAGCACTCAGATGGGTGTACCCAAAATTTTGTACAATATTTGCACACTGAGTGCCCTTTCCACTGCCTGGGCCACCTGTTCAATTTGTTGAGGGTGCAGAGGAAGAATCAGAAGATCGACTCAGAAGTTAAATATGACTTCAAATCCGCATGAACATAACATAATCGAGAAAAGTGAACTAATACAAAGTCTAGGAAAAAAATTAGAGTAACAATATACAAACAGAACTGTTGGATAAGATTTTTATACAGAATGATGTGTGGCTCATTGTTGTTATCATTTCAACATGAAAGGGCAATCATTTGGCCTCATAATCTCAAAAACATGACAACCACATAATTTTGAATGACATTCATGAAATATATGTGTGTGTGTGTGTGTGTGTGTGTGTGTTGTACCATTTTTCAAAAAATAATTGATTAATTGGTGGAAGGCAAATAGTCACCCAAAACATAACTAACATTTATAAATATTAAAAGCTTTGCATTTCTAAAAGTATCAAGATGTTAAACAATGTAACTATAACACTTTTTATTCTCCAAAACCCAAAACTCGCTTTTATTGTCCTTGTAGACTGGCAAATGTAGGACTCTGATATCTTGATGCCCCTCCCAAGTAAGTGAACTTCATTATATGAGAAAATTCACTTGATGTCTTATTCATTTAATTAAATGTTATGATACTTGGGATTCATTCACATCTGTCAAGAAAGGGGCAACTTCAGAATTTGGAAGAGTTAAGTGCCACAAGTGATCTAAATAAGATATTATTAGAGATAAGAGTCAAGGAAATAATGTGCAACAATTAGAGAAAGAAAAAGAAAAGATGGAAAATAGCTAAAATGGAAAAGCTAGAAGAGTTCCAGGTGCAATATTGAGGAGTTTGTCCAAAAGAAACCGTGGAACAACATACGGCAAATAGTACGACACTCTACAAACTTAATGCATAGCTAATCTAATTCTTTCAGAGAGGTTATAACTAAAGTTGAAAGTAAAAGTAAAAAGTATACGGTCACCACAAGTACGTCTAATTAAACCAGATCATTTTGAATTAATCCTTAGTTAATTGCATTGAATATAAATACGAAATTAATTTTTAGATAATACAGTTATAAGAAAACAAATGCACAGTATATAATCATATAACCGTCACTTTAAATAAACCAAGTTCACATTATTTGTTCTTCATAACAAGTCATCATATTTTTTATTATCAGATATTTGTAAGAATTCCAACTACAAATGTTTATGCCTAAGTTGAACGATCTTCCTCAAGAAAGAACCTCGGTCCCAACTAGGATGAAACCTCTTAAACATATAGATCCCAAAAATCAAAAAGTTACAAAATCAGATAAATTAATAAAATTATATAATAAAATTAACTCAAATAAATGATAGTACTTTATATTCACATAATATTTATTTATATATACAAAAAATAATATGTTTTGATACTAGTCTATAATATTTATTTATATTTTAACATATAATATAATTAAATAAAAAAATATTTCTTAAAATATATAAAATATATAAGCAATCCCATAGGCGCTCCCAACCTTAGATTCTTCTATATTCCCTCGCTCCCCCACCCCTCCTCCCACTCTCACCACCACTTCGTGCAACCAAGGTTCATGGAAATAAAAAAATAAAACCTTGCCAAATTATGTTAATAAATTATAACTAACTCAAATGAGACAATTGTCAATATTTGGTAAAGGAAAACACATCACTCAAAAAGTAAATCGCTAGCAACTTCTACTTTCAGATTCTATACTCACAAATTTTTTATAACTTCTAAAATACAAACACATCTTTTCCAAAGAACTCTCGACAGCCCGATAGTCCATATAGGTCATTCAATATGATAATCAGTTACATGCCATTGCCATCTAAACAACTTAAATATACACAATACAAATAAACAAACAATCTCGTGAGTTAATTTGTGGCAATTAGTACAATGGTGTAAGCATTCAGCTTCAAACATTAAGAATAGCAGTAATGGTTCAGGCAAAGAATCTATATACCATAATTAGTTGTTGAAAAATTGAAGACTAGAAATTGGAGCCAAAGCACTCACCCAAGACAAAAACAATTGTAACCTTCTTTTCACTTAGTGAGCTTCCACTTACTTCCTGCAATCAGTTATTTTTGTAAGATGCCAACTCAAAATCAATGTGTTTTCATCTGCTCAACTATACTAGATAACAAAAAATCCTTTGTAAGAGAAGCATCCATGCCTTAGAGGGATAGTCTACACAAGTAAAACTTACGAGTTTTAAATAGGGAAATATTAATAAAACAAGTTTTAATGTTAGCTTACAGCTTGATCATCAGTAAAAATTCTTTAATGACAACATAAAACTTCTTTAATGACAACTTTAGGAACGCGTTACATATGCTGCTAGCATAATATAGCCCTGTTTTGACTGCAGTCAAGAATACTGAAAGCATGACACTGCATCTTGTTACATGAAGAGGGAACAGGGCAAAATATTCAATTTCAAACATTTACCAGGCCAGATGCTTTCAAATTCAGGGATTATTGAAATTTGGAACCA
>JAULJZ010137314.1:0-10717 GCA_032270985.1 Heliamphora pulchella | reverse complement strand
TAAACATTCTGAGCTATATGTCACAATTCTTATTCGTATTCATGTTGTTGGTATAAACACATGTATATGTGCCAATTGGATAGGGTGGGATGCTTACATATGAGTTTCTAGCATGTATTGCCTACTTGTCAAGAAAAGTCGTTAGATTGTTTCATGTGTAATATATATCATTTAACATATATATACATGTCTTCCTATAAATGGCAGGATTGTATAGGCGCAATCGATGGGACTCACGTGCCTGCCTACGTGCCTGGTTCAATGGGAGATTTGTTCTTCTCGCGCAAAGGTTGTCTCACGCAAAACTTTATTGCGGTCTGTGACTTTGACTTATGCTTCACTTTCATGTCATGTGGGTACGAGGGCAGCATGCACGATGCCCGGGTCTTCAACATGGTCATAAACAATCCGAGCATGCACTTCCCACATCCTGAGTCAGGTAAGAAAACATTCATTTTGTTGTTACTTTCCAGAAGTCGTACGTATTGATCTCGGTCCAACGAAACTAATGATAATTCGTTCCAGTGTTTTTCTTCACTAATGTTTTGCCTTGCACTTATTCGGCCTTCTATGTGTTGTCAATGAAATAGGAAAATATTACCTTGTAGATGCGGGCTACCCTAATCGTGTTGGGTATTTAGCACCCTTCCGAGGGAGTTGTTATCACCTTGAAGTATTTCAGCGCGGGAGCGAACCAAGAAATGGACACGAACGGTTCAACAGAGCACACTTGTCATTGCGTAGCTACATCAAGCGAGCATTTGGTGTGTGGAAGGAACGATGAGACTTTTTGTGTAATATGCAGGAAGTGGACTTCAAATACCAATGCCAACTCGTTGGGGCATCAATGGTAATTCATAACTTCATCCGAAGGAATAGTGAGCATGACACAACGTTTACAACCGTTCAGGGGGACGACGAGGTTGAGTTCGATGACATGCCAAGAGGACATGGCAGTTTAGAGGATGATGGCTAACCAGATGATGATGATCCTGTAATGGAAGACGTACGTAAGCGCATTACGTCCGCTCTACAGTGCGACCATGCACAAGGCAGGATCTAAGTTTGTCATATACAATTTGGGATTATGTTGGATAGGTTCATTAGTTGTTGACTAACAAATGGAAGCACTAGTTTTTTCAGTTCGACTATTGTATACATGGCCATGCTTTATTTGGAAAGTTGTGATATTTGTACGGACGAATGTGGAATCGTTATAGTATATGTTATGTTTTCAATTTGTCACATGAATCGAATTGTATGTTATGTCGTTGTAATATAATTATTTATTGTTTCGAAGCCATGTTGTATATGCAAATGCAATGGAATTGCCTTTTAACTGATCGATCGGCTGCCATTGAACTAGGAATTACACCACCGCTCGATATACTGATCGATGTGTATATCGAGCGGTCATGTTGCACTTTCTGTATCTTAGACTTCAACTAAAATTACAGGGATGTTGTCTGGACCAATCGATCGGTCCATAGACAAATTGATCGGTATATTCGGCCAATAGATTTTTTATGCCTTCGATATAACACTTGTGGCGGTTTGATGGTTATTCTTAATTTTTCCATCTTCAATCAATAGTAAGATGTGTTCATTATTAGGAAAACATTTTTGTGCTGGAAAGGTTTTTTGCGTCAGCTGAAATGCCTCTTGCACAAGATTAGTTTATGCGACGGTAAATCATTACCCACTTTTTACCGTTTTCTAACCCAATTTACCTTTTTCTCACTTCAATTAAATTATTTTTAATAGACTCTGCTTATCCCTAGTTTTTAAATTACCAATGAGATTTTTATTTATTTGACAAGCTTTATAAAATTAGACTTTTTAATTAATAAAATGTGTATTTAAAACTATCTTCAGGCATAAATTATTCGTACTTCCTTAATATGATTAATATACACTCTTGAAATGTTTCGTTTGTCCCTTGTACTAATGTTGATTACGGCATTATGATAATATAAAAAATAGCATTAAAAAGGTAAGATATATTTGTACATATATATTCCCTGAAAACCAAAAAGGAAAGAAAAAATAAAAGACATGCACTCGAGTACTTGTGAGCATCTTCTTCGTTGGTCATGTTCGAAATACGTAGCGTTGTATATTTTTAAAATGGGGCTTTCAGCGAAAGGTTCAATAAGTTTTAACGCGCAAGGTCCACCAGCAAAATGTTTCACGTGCGAGATCTAATCGCCTACGACACAGAAAATTTAACACCAACAGATAACTTTATATGTAATGCATACAAATAAATTTATCTGTCGTCTTATTTTATGCAAGACAGATAAATTTATGGGCTTTTCAGTCAGAAGCCCATATATATACATCATCAACCAACCACGTTCTGCATGTTAGCTTGCACGATACGATTCATAACGGCACTATTCACTACTATCTCTCATTTCACATTAGAAGCAAAAATCGCACTCAACTCATTTGCAATTCGAAAAAGCAGAATCTCATTCGTCTCAAGCTCAGATTCGTACTCAAACCTGAAATCGACTTAATCAAGTCGCATCGTTAAGGTTAGGTTTTTTACTCATTCTTTAGTTTACGTATTTTATCTCTTTCACTTTTTCAATGAGAATGATTTTATCAGTTATATGTTCACTTTTCCAACGAGAATGAATTTATCTCCGATTTATTCTTCATTTCATCATAAATTTTGATTAACTGAATTGCTCAACTCGTATTTCACTAAAAAGATGATAGTAGTGACTCGTTTTCACTCGTCCCTCAGTATCGATATATCAACTCAGTATCAATAAAGTTATCTGTATCTTTAACAAAATGTAAAAAATCCACGGATAAATTTACCTCTACGATATATGAAAAGATAAGTGTATCTATTTTGTTTTAAAAACGTAAGAAGTTATGTAAATGAAGAGATAAATTTATCTGTTCATTTGAAAGAACGTTTAAAGTGCATAGATAAAGTTATCTGTATCGTTAAAGAATGTAAACATGTCCATAGATAAATTTCATTAACCCGATTTGAAGAACGTTAAAATGGCACAGATAAATTTTTCTTTCTTGTTTGAACAACGTGAGAAGCTACGTAAATGAACAGATAAATTTATCTGTCTTGTTTCAAAAAAATGAGAAATTATGTAAATGAACAGATAAATTTATCTGTTTATTTAAGCTCACATTTAAACTGGACGGATAAAGTTATATGTATCGTTAGTAGAATGTAAAAAGTCCACAGATAAATTTTCCTGTAGGATTTGAAGAACGTTAATATTGCACAGATAAATATATTTGTCTTGTTGGACACATATAAAGTTATCTGTATCGTTAAAGAATTCAAACATGTTCACAGATAAATTTACCTGTTCGATTTGAAGAACGTTAAAATGGCACAGATAAATTTACCTATTTTGTTTGAACTATGTGAGAATTTACGTAAATGAACAAATAATTATATCTGTCTTATTTCAAAATTGTGAGAAGTTATGTAAATGAACAGATAAATTTATCTGTGTATTTGAAAGTATATTTAAAGTGCACAGATAAAATTATCTGTATCGTTAATAGAATATAAAAGGTCCACAGATAAATTTACCTGTAGGATTTGAAGAACGTTAATATTGCACAGATAAATATATCTATCTTGTTGGACACAGATAAAGTTATTTGTATCGTTAAAGAATTCAAACACGTCTACAGATAAATTTACCTGTACGATTTGAAGAACGTTAAAATGGCACAGATAAATTTACATCTCTTGTTTGAACTATGTGAGAATTTATGTAAATGAACAGATAATTATATCTGTCTTGTTTCAAAATTGTGAGAAGTTATGTAAATGAACAGATAAATTTATCTATGCATTTGAAAGTACATTTAAAGTGCACAGATAAAGTTATTTATATTGTTAATAGAATGCAAAAGGTCCACAGATAAATTTATCTGTAGGATTTGAAGAAGTTAACATGTCATAGATAAATATGTCCTGTTGGAACAACGTGAGAAGTTAAGTTAATAAACAGATAATTGTATCTGTCTTGTTTGAATAAAATGAGAAGTTATGTACATGAACAGATAAATTTATCTGGGCATTTGAAAGCGCATTTAAAGTGCACAGATAAAAATATCTGTATCGTTAACAGACAGTAAAAGTTTAACAGATAAATTTACTTGTACCATTATCTGTCTTGTTGGAACAACGTGATACGTTATGTAAATGAACATATAAATGTATCTGTCTTATTTGAACAACGTGACAAGAATGAACATATATATTTATCTGTGCATTTCAAAGTGCATTTATCTGTGTACAGATAAATTTATCTGACTCATTTAAATGTTACAGATAAATTTATCTGTATTATTTAAAATATATTTATTTCGAACATATAAATATATTTGTTTCATATTTCATTTAGACAAATATATAATAGTGTTTGTTTTCTTCAATTTAAACATATAAATATATACTGCAGCAATGGACAAGGAACGAGGAAAGGGAGTCCTTGAAGATACCCCAGAAAAAGCAAATCCTAAAAAAAGCAAAGATTCAAAAGGTATCATAAAAAAAAGAAGAATATAATCCTAGACTGAAAGAGAACTATGCTCCACAATACCGCTCAAACATTCTTGCTGCTGTGAGACTGCTAAAGAGTAGCAATTTTACTGACAAGCAAGTAAAAGAATTGAAGAAAACTCCTTTCTGAATTTTGATTGAAGGCATTGTTACCAACAAGGTGCATGAGCAAGATGTTAAAAAGTTTGATGACAATGTTGTTTCAGTCATAATAACACATATTCGAGGAAAATATCTGTTTAAATTGAGACAAAAGACAGTGAGCTTTACAGGTAAAGATGCCTGTTTAATTTTTGGAATCAAATCTGGACAAATGATAATGAATTTGTCAAGACATACAACAAAGCCCATGAGTAATTTTATCCAAAGAATGTTCCATAACCAAGCAAGGATGACCGCAAGTGAGCTAAAGAACCAGTTAACTGAAGCACTAAAGGGGAAAAAGAAAAACGACCATTTAGATGTTGCAAGACTGCTTACACTGTACCTTGGTATGACACTTTTTTTCCCAACAACTGGTCCAACATGGAGTTGGGTGTTCATTCAATACGTCGAAAGTGTCAAAGACATGACAAAATATGCTTGGTCTACAGCAATAAAGGACTGATTGATTTCCTCACTTGATAAAAAATGTGACAAATCGGAGACAGTTACTAGATGTGTTATTGCTCTCTTGGTATATCTTTCAAATATCTTGCTATTATATTATTGAATGTCCTTTGTTTATACGAAACTAATACATCTTTATCTTTACTTAGTATTGGATATATGAGCACACAACACTTGTGTAGCCTGAAACAACACATTAGTTCCCAAGAATGCTAAAATGGAGATTGGAAAAGCTAGATTCTGCTTTAAATAATGCAGAACTAAAAGATTTTGCTGCAAATCAGATAAAAATAACTTTAAATAACCACAATTGATTATACATATAGATTTATCTATTCTTTTAAATAATGCACACATAAATTTATTAGTTATTTTAAATAGGCTAAAGTGATTAACAGATACATTATCTGTTTTTTAGAAAAGCACATCTAAAGCATTTTCATTGAACAGATAAATAAATCTGTAGCTTGTGTATGATGTGTAATCAACACAGATAAATTTATCTGTTTCTTTCAATAAGTATAAATAATATAGAGATAAATTTATCTGTTCTTTTAAGTTGGAAAAAATACTAACAGATAAATTTATCTGTTCTTTTAAATAGGCAAAAGTGTGTAACAGATAAATTATATGTCTTTTATAAAAGCACATCTAAAACATCTTCATTAAACAGATAAATGTATCTGTAGCTTGTACATGATGTGTAAACAACACAGATAAATTATCTGTATCAATCTATTATTAACAGATAATTATCTGCTTGTTCTCACAGCTAATTTTGCATTCATAATCTAGGTGCTCTCTTCAAGTATCCAACCAACAACGGAAAAAAATGAACTCTTTGTGTTTATTATATTTGAGAAGGAAAAATAATCTGATGATGAGATTGAAGGACATGGTGAATTTATGGCCGAAGTAGGAGTGCTTGAAGGACAAAAAACAAGAGAGGATGAAGAAAAAACATTTGAAATTCTAGAAAACACATATACAATTGACATGTTGAAGGAAAATCTAAAAACAAATAAAGATTCAATTCAAAAAATGAAAAAGATGGAAGAAGATTTGAAGGAAAAGATATTTGAAAATGAAAAGTTGAAGGAAACAATCGAACATCTCAGTGAAAAAAATAAGAAATTGCTTGAACAAATTGAGAAACTTTCTGCCCATCGAGTAACAAAAAAAATTGTTGACGAAAAAGAGTTTGCTCAAGTAAAAACGAAAATAGAAGAGCTCCAAGCAGAAAATCAAAAATTGCTTGATCAAATTGTTAAAATTTCTGTTCACAAAGCCACACAAGAATTCCAGTATCAACCGAGATGGGGAAGGAAGATAAATACAAACAAAAATGAAGACAAAAAACAAGTACAAGCCCAACAACCATTCCAATAAACAAATCCAGTCGAAACCGAACAACCCAATGTAGAACAGGTCCAAGTCCAAGAACCCAATCCAATCCCAATCGAGGTGGAAGAATATGTTCCTGCCAAGAAGATTGTTAAAGCAGCAAGAAAACCAAAAAGGCTCAACTTTCCAAAGAGTTTTTTTGTCACCTTGTTAATAACTGAAGCAGATAAAGAAAAGATGAGCCTTATTTTTGCAAAGGAATGAGGATTTGCGTATGTAAAAAGTAATTATACTAAGCTATATGTAAAACATAAATTTAATACTAAATTATACTGTTATGTGAAATTGCAGGGCCAAAGTGTGGGAATCTGAAGAAGATTATGGAGAAATAACACTAGATGAATGTGTCAAAATGATAAAAGAAGAAAATTGCTCCAACAATGTAAGTTTCTAGACCTTCTAACCAATAAATTTATCTATTAATTGTTTACTTATCCATTGTGCTTATATGTTAAGACAGATAAATTTATCTGTTATGAAGACAAAAGAACTCCTAAACAGATAAGTTTATTTATTAGCTTGCGCAAAATCATATATAATTAATAGATATATTTATCTGTTAGATTATGAAGAGATAAAAATTTATCTGTTAGGTGATGAAGAGATATAATTAACAGATATAAATTTATCTGTATTCTTACAGCATGTAAAAAGTTCACAGATAAAGTTATCTGTACAGTTGAAAGCAAGTTGAAAGCAAACAGATAAATTTATTTGTTAAGATATACAAAGTCACAAGTCACTGACAGATAAATTTATCTATTATTGTAAACAAACAAATGAATTTATCTCTTAGGTTATGCAAAGGCACAAACCACTAACAAATAAATTTATGTATTAAAGCAAGCACAAGTTATGAAGACAAAAGGAACTCGTTAATAGATAAATTTATCTATTAGTACTCATTTTTTACATTTGTTAAACAACTAACAATCTATATGCAGGTTATTGATTGATACGCCTTTTTTTTTGCCAAGGAGCAAGAAACAAGTGGAAAAGTGGGAAGCAAATGCCTATTTTTTATCTGTTTAGTATGAGTAAATAAAATATTTACATAATCATCATGATATAACGGATAAATAATTGAACAAATACTAATTTTATCTGTATTATTCACTAGTCGTTGATCAAGTGGCAGATAAACACAATAAGAGCCTACAAGATTGATAACTACCTCTCAACAATTGATGATTAATACAAGTAACTTATTATCTTCTCTTATATTATTATAATCTCATGTCATTAACAGATAAATGTTTCTATCAAATAGTAATAAAGATACGATGTTAACAGATAAATTTATCTGTTTCAGTAATCAAACGATGAAAGTATGGGGTCAGATAAATTTAGTCCCATTGAAACAGATGCATTTATTTATTAAGTGTATAATGTGCACAGATAGGGAATAGATAAATTTGTCTGTTATTTCAAATAAGCACATAAACAGATATATTAACCTGTTATATTAGTATTATTACTTCATTAATTTTACTGACAAATTTATCTTTTGCATTCAACGATGCAGCTTTTTTATATTTTCAATGAACTCCAACGGGAACCATCCAACAAGCAAGCCATATCATTGAACTCTCCTTGTTTTTTATATTAAAAAAGGCTGTTGGTTCCACTATAACTCCATGAAGACAAGAAAAGTCATTGAAGACCCATTCTTACAAGATGCTTTCGTTGTGGTAAGCAATTAATTTACATTAAAATTACAACTTAAAATAAATTACTATAAACAAAAATATAACTAATATATGAATTTTTTTGTCATTGAAGAAAACATATGTTGAAGCATTCTTGAAAAAGCAACACAAAGAGCAAAATGACTTGCAAAATTTTAAATTATTTCATGTCCAAAGTGTTTTTGAAAAACAAAATTTTGATGCACCAATTATATCAAGTGAAGATGTTTCACAACAGAGATCTGGATCGTAAGTTTATCTATTTAATTTGTTTAGTTATAATATTATTTGTTATATCTCTTAAATTTATCAACTTTTTAATTTTGTAGGGTTGATTGTGAAATAATTGTCTGCTTTCTAATGAAGTAATATTACGAAGGAAGACAAATATCTCTTTCAGCTGACAAATATCTGCCGGTGAAAACAACAAGAGAGCTTTCAGAGCTGAACTACTACATAAATTCTTTAATGATCCAGGAAGGCCATGGATCCTAGAAGCATACAATCAGAAACTGTTATTGAAGCAATTCATTGAAGAAGAAGAAAAATAAAACACTTGATTGATTGTTTGTAATATTTTTTGATGTAAATACGTTGTTCTTTTCTGTGAATACGGAATGTAATTTTTTGTCTCTGTTAGTTCATACAAAAGAAAAAATAAATAAGTAAGGCACAAATCATTAATAGATAAATTTATCTGTACTACTTTGAAAAGGAATAAGTAAGGCACAAATCATTAACAGATAAATTTATCTGTATTATTTTGAAAAGGAATAAGCAAGGTATAAATTTTCAACAGATAAATTTATCTGTACTATTAGGATAAAGCATAAGCATGGCACAAATTCTTAACAGATAAATTTATCTGTACTATTACGATAAAGCATAAACAATGCCCAAATCCTCAACATATAAATTTATCTGTACTATTACAATAAAGTATAAACCATGTCCAAATCCTCAACAAATAAATTTATCTGTACTATTACGATAAAGCATAAATAATGCCCAAATCCTCAACAGATAAATTTATCTGTTAAGTTAAATACAGTTGATGAACACAAAAGAACTATCTAGCAGATAACTATATCTGTTAGCTTAAAAAAATCTCAAGTGAATATCAGATAAATTTATCTGTCTTATTTTAAAATTTTGATGAACACAAAATTTAATTATAATCCATTTCAGGATCAATTGTGTCTTATTATTATTATAATCCATTTCAGGATCAAGTGTATGTCTTATTTTTCATAACAATCAAGTCGCTTCCTCTCTTGATCTCCGCCAGTCATTAGGTGACATCTGGACGCACTCGGATCGTCCATTGCTTAAAAGCCCTTAACTTCTTATAAACGGTGTAAGAGACAGTTAACTTCCTTCAATCATCTTCTTCAAGGAGAAAAACTGACTCAAATCGCTTGAACTGCATTTGGAAGAGCAAGAGTTCTTCTACAGAGATGGAGAAAGAGCAAACTAGTGCAGGTCCCTCTCGTTACCAAGCAGTCTTTCCCTTATAACCATTGAGTGGGGAGGAGTTAGATCTCCTTGAAGCCATTGCCATCGACCCAAACCAGCCTGAGACCCCTACCAATCGCTCACAGATTGTGGTTGAAAGTATTCAAATTCTCTTCACTGCCCAATTTGTCTCATCAACTATCGATGTCCAAGATCTAAAAGGTCAAACATCATAAGCGTCCCCGTTCTCCCCCTTTTATACTATTATTCTACTCATTTTGAGATCATCTGTTCGCTTGGCAGGAAAGATAAGTAGAGTTGATAAAAAAAATTCAAAAGCATTTGAAAGAACTGAGACAAAAGCGTGTGGACCAAGGGAATAATGGTTCCGGGCCTCCCCCCTAAAACGCCCAAGGATATCAAATCACGACAAGAGGGACGGGAATGCATCATTTGAAAAGCCCGAATCCATTTTTGTGGAAGGAGAGTCTACCTTAAAGATGATCAAGAGTATCATTTCCCCTACTGACCAACAAGCCATGAGAGCTCTCTCGCCTCATAACCTAGGGGACTGCTTCCATAAGGAAGTAGCAAAGGTACGTTAACCATCACTTAAAAAACAAATCCAATTATCTTCATTCTCAGCATCAAACACAGAAAAATTTATAACTATTAAACAAAAAACATCTATATAACAAGTTAGGATGTTTGATGTGATGGAATGTTTGAAAGTACGTATAAAAGACAGATAAATTTATCTGTCTATATTAAAAACACGTTAAGCTTCATGCATGAACAGATCAGATAAATTAATATGTCTTGTTTTAAAAATACTTAAAACTTCATGCATAAACAAATAAATTTATCTACGTACCATAACAAACACAACATCTTCAACAGAAAAAGTTATCTATCCACTATAGCAAGCACAACAATGTGAAGATATAAATTTATCTGTCCATTATAAAATGAACACAAATGCATTTGTGTGTTTTCTTTT
>JAULJZ010137303.1:0-10717 GCA_032270985.1 Heliamphora pulchella | reverse complement strand
ATTTAATAAATGCACAGTTTTTTCTTTAACTTTTCAGCTAAGGTAGTGATTAAAGGTATTTATTTATTTTATTTTTTGTTTCATATTTTTTGAAAAATAATAATATATTTCGATTAAATATTTTTTTATTTAATTAATTCAAAATTCAAAATTAATTCTCACGTTTTCTCAAGATATCTGATTTTTATAAAAAAATCATCTTAAACGTGATATTTTGTAAAAAAATAAAATATCAAAAATTTTTTCATTTAATTAAAATTGATTAATTAAAAAAACTTAATTTTATTTTTTATTACAAAATGTTTTAATTAAAACGAAATTTTTGAATTAATTAAATTAACAAGATAAATAAAATAAATATGTAATCATCCACGCAGTGTATATATATATATATATATATATATATATATATATGCATATATCTCGATTTTATAATCCAAGTGAAATACTGAGGTATTTCAGTCTCCCTAAGAGAATCAGCTGTTTCAATATATGTTTTCCTTTGATTCAGTGTCCTTATTGCATTAAGCTTGATACGATCTGATATATCAATATATATCATATTGGTCTCATATATATCAGAATATACATCAAAATCAACCCCGGGAGAGAGAAAGTCGTCGGCACCATTGGCACCACTTTACCGCCACCTTCAGGCGACTCCTACCGCTTCATCCGAACTCCGTTTTTGACGAGTTTTATACCGTTGAAAAGCTATCAAAATATAAAATTATTTTGTCAAAAAATCTGCTCAAAACTAGTGCCAAAAAAAGCTGAAAAAATGGCCCAAATTTCAAAAAACGCTGCTACCCGCCACAGCACTGCGCCACCAACTTTTTGAGGCTTTTTCGACCTCTTTTCGAACTCCATTTTTGACAAATTTTATATCAAAAGAAATCTCTCAAAAAGTATTATTTTTATATGAAAAAATATTCTCAAAAACAGCTCGAGAAAATATCAAAAAACTGCCTACAACAGACTGTCGCTGCTCACCAGCGCCGCCGCCTAGAACCGCTAACTTTCCGAAGCTTTTTTGACCTCTTCCCGAACTCTGTTTTTGAAGTATTTTATACCGTTGGAAAGCTCTCGAAAGGTAGAATCTTTCTGCCTAAATAAATTCTCAAAAACAGTCCAAAAAACTATCAAAAAATTGTTTGGAAGCTGCTGCTGTGGGGAGCCACCGTCACCGGCCTGCTGCCGTCTACTTGGATTGTGATTTTGGTCCAATATTTTTTAGTTTTTCACAGTATTTTGAGGTATATTTTACTACTATTTTATATTTAAAAAAATTACCTAAAAAATAGTCCAAAAATTGGTCTAAAAAATCATAAAAATTACCACCGAATAGCCGCTGGCAAAGCCACCGAAACTGAGCTTTTTTGGTATTTTTTCTCGCTATTTTTGACTTATTTTTATGCTATTTTTTATTCACAATTACTGTAGAAAAAATCACCAAAAAAAATTATTTAAAACTATAAAAAAAACTTACCACGATCCGTGGCCCGTAAAAAATAGAACCATCGTCGGTGCCGCTTTCGTTCTTATATATATTCAACATATTCTTAAAAAATTTAAATTGATATTTAAAAATATAAAGTTAGCTATTACATCGATCTCTTGTGCCGAAAACTCACATTCAATCTACTATGGTCAACCCCCGTGATTAAAAAAATAATCATCATTCACACTATTCAATCAAAAATGAAAAATAAATAACGATTATAAAATCAAGATTGAAACGCCTGCAAAACAAATTTAGCAACAGTTCTAAAACTACTCGCCCTTGATAACTGAAAATAAAAAATAAAACGGTTCTGATACCAATTGTTGAAGGTAAGACTGCCAAAAATCTTTGTTTTTGCAAACGATTAACGAAAAAAAAATAACTAGACGGGCAATCGCCAAAACAAGATCCAGATAAAACTTTTGATGACGAACGATCAAAATAAAACCCGTGCATTCGAAATTAATTTAGAAGAATACTTTTTTACCAGTCAAATCTTCAACTACGATTTGAATCCGAGTTGAAACTCTTGTAAGATCTTCAACTGTATTCTCTTATGCGATTTTCGGGTATAGTGTGGGTTATAATCCTCCGAGAACTCGTACTGACAGAACTAGGACTGTTTTACTCTTAGAAGACAAGTTATGAAACTGGTTCAGCCAACTCGCACATATTTAGGGCTACAGCAGGGACCTATGGAGTAATTATGAGTAAGATTTTCAGTGGAATACAGACACGTATCAGCGATTTTTGCAATTAAGCAAACCTCATAGCGGTATCTACAATTATGGAAAACTAGCAGCAGTTTCTGTAATTTTTATAAAATACTGAATTAAAGTTTACACCACCAAAGAACTATAATTACACTCTGACCCATAATCTCAATACCATATTGCATTGAGCTCCTGTTATTAAATACTTACTATTTCTCCCCACGTTAAGATTTTCGATACCCACCAATTAAATTTAATTATTGATTATTTAATTTGATCGGCATCTTAATATTTTTTAAACCATTCCGCTTAACTTATTTGATCGTCGGGTAATCAAATCTACATGCGGAGTTTGGCCCGGTCAAAAATTATAAGCTTCCTTAATGGGGTATCATCAATCTAATAACGTATATTAAATATATGCAAATTAATAATTATTTCAAGATTAAGAGGATAAGCACCATTCATAATAATCTTGGGGTATAAATTAATTTATATAGTGAGTATAAAATTAATTATCCCAAATGTCCCGTTCAATACGCACAAAGTGTACTAGTACAGAGAGTCGGAATAATAGATGACGCAATTATCTGTTCCCCGTAACCAAGATAGGCTTACTAAAACTCTGTGCTACAATCGTACCGATGGTATGTCTGTTTCCATCTAAACTGTGAATATAAAATTTATATTCTGCAAAAACCTAAAATCTGATCTTCTGTGTGTAAACTGTACTATACACACCAGATTAAATACTATACAGAATATCGAATATCCATGCATAACATTGAAAAATAATACATATACATTTCTTATTATGATTCTCATAAAATAGAAAATTAATTTTATTAAAATAAAATTAAATACTAAAAATATGATTTTCAGTATACCAACCCTAACAACTTGCACACAAAATACCAGATTATATGTTCTTGCAAAATTTAATTTATGTTCACAGTTTAGATGGAATTAGAAAATCCATCAGTACGACTATAGTACATAATTTTAGTAGACTTGTTTTGATTACGGGGAATCGATAATAACATTGTCTATTATTCTGACTCTCTGTGATTGTATACTTTGTGTGTATTGAATAGGACTAAATTGGGGTAATTAATTTATACTGAGTTTATATATTAATTCACACCCCAAAGTTATTATGAGCGCTTATACTCTTAATCCCAAAATAATTATTATTTGCGTATATTTAATATTCGTTGTTTTGATTTATTAGAGGGTACGATCTTTTATGAGTCAATAGTTCCAGTGAGTTGGATAGCAGTATTAATTATATGGTGAATATTAATTATTGACGGAATCGACATCCCAATTGTTTGAGATTAACGAAAACCCTGTTAAAGAAGTTTATAAGTTTTGATCGGGGCAAACCCCGTAGGTAGATTTATTTATTCGGCTGGCAAATAAGTTAAGCAGAAAAATTTAAGAAATTTTAAAAAATCGATTAAATTAAATTGTCAGTAATTAAATTTAATTGGCGAGTATCGAGAATTTTAATGTGGGAAGATAAGTTAAGTATTTAATAACAAGAGCTTAAATAATCGATTTTGAGAATATGGCTGAGAGTGCACTTATGATTCGTTGGTGATATGAATTGTAATTTATATTTTTATGAAATTGTCTCAGGAGCAGGCGGGTTTTCATAATTACATTAGAAGCCCAAGTTATATTTACTCTATAGGTTTCTACTGTAACCCTATATATATGCGATTTTGCAAAACATAAATCATAAGTCATCTTTTAAGACTAAGATTGATTAGGTTCTGTCGGTAATAGTTATCAAAGGATCATAGCCCACTCTACGTTCGTGACTCGGATCGAAAATACAGTAGAAGGCTTGATCGGGGTTTCAACTCGAATGATTCATATTCATGGTTGTTGCAGTAACTGAAATCAATCTACTAGATTTCGAAAGGTATAATCCCGAATCTTACTTTGGGAGTACGAGTTTTATTTTGATTGCTCGACATTAAAAAGTTTTAATTTAGAGTTTGGTGATTGCCCATCCAATAATTTTTTATCAAAAAATCGTATTCAAATCAATGATCTTGCTAGTTTGTCTCCAACAATTTGGTACTTGTGGATGGGGCTTACAGTTGTCAGTATAGTCGCCAGGGCTATCTTTGGGTTTTTCTGTAAAATTTTAATAAATTTGTAAATGGTTGAAGAGTTTAAGTACGAAGAATGACACAAATCAGATGCAAAATTATTAATTTTGCCGCAACATCAGATGTGATGGATGTAGCAATAAATTGAGAGTCTAAGTTACGGTGGTCCCTATTCATCCTCCCATACACGTAGTGGTGATCACCAGCATATTGAGTTATCTCAAAGTACCCATGACTAGTCTTTTTGCCTGCACGAAGCCACCAACTGCAGTCATTTTTACATTTAACCACCTAAGTTGCTTTTCTCGAATCCACAACTTCAAATTTTGGATTTTTCTTTATGTGATACAGTTTCACAGCTGTTTGGAGGTCATTCTTATCTTTGATCAACATGCCCATGCATAACTCAGCCATTTTTGAATTCCAAACCCTACCGCGAGAGTAAAAATTACGTGATGTAATTGATCCATCATTTTCCATGTCTACATTCTGAAAAAATGGGATGTCAACTGATGTAGAAGAAGGGCTAGCTACTTCAGTGGCATCACTTGCCCCTTCTCTAACATGGCCAAAGTCTTCTTTGTCATCCTCAGCATTAGCATCTTGATCAGTACACATTAACAAAGTGTTTAGGTCTTCATCCGAGTTCGACAACGCACCTTTGTTGTTGACATTCAATTCGTAGTCGTCATCTGGCTCTATGTACCTTACAAATTGCTCCACTACTTCTGTGTTTGTATCTTGCCCAATAGTTGGACTCAAAGAAAGCAAGTGTCCATGAATGATGATGACTCTCCTCTATCAAGCACTCATGCGATCGGGCGCACTACACTGGTATTGCCTGCGGTCGACATTTCCAATGGAAATGACGTATCCGGTTCGGTGTATGTTGCTGGGTTATACCCCCCGAAGTCATCCCCGAAATATGAGCTAACCTCATCTCCTGGTTGCATCAATAATTACATGAACGATCCACAACCATGCATGAATGATCCAGAACCATGCATGAACGTTTGCGGGTCGACCGCCAGGCTTTCAATGTCTATGTAAAACTCAAGGCAGTTCTCGGGGGTACCCTCAGCCAACCCTGATATCGTGTTCAACGTATCATCGCCATTTATCGGCATAATCTTGTACTTAGTGACCGAACGGACCTGTTTGTGAGGCAACCTGCATTTGAATTTTACGCATTAATTGTACCGTAAGGATTTACCTTTGACAACATCATGCTTCCAGATCAACAAGTGTGATTTTCCAGGAGACATTATAAAACCTCTTTGGTCCAGTATCGTAAGATACACCTTCCTTTTGGTCATTAATGACGTTTTCCCCCTAGTAAAACATAATTTTCACCATCTTCATTGTCGTTCTACAAAAGAATGGTCGACTAGAACTAAGAAGGTTATTATTATGTAAAAATAGAAAACAAGGATTTATTTTATAATTTGAATTAAATGAAATAAGGCTATCCTTTTGGATTTATCTATGTGCCAAATTACTAATGTATACATAAATATTGCTATCTGATAATTTTGAAGATCTATCTTTAAAATAATCCAACTAATAATAAATAGTACTGTGATTTCTTTTACATAATTGTTTACAATGTTATTGGTGATTTATTTATTTATTAAAGAAAAAGAAAGAATGACTATTTTTCCAATTCTTCTCTGTTTTTTAATTTGTAGTTTTTTTAATTATATAAGAAATAGTTTTAAACAATACATTATTTTCCATTAAAATAGAAAAATAAGCTTTTCTTAAATGATAACAAAGTATTTTTAAAAGTTATTAATAAACAAAGGTTTAGTTTTTCTTTCTTTTCTTGCCAGCATGAACGTGAGATAAGATGAGATAAGGAAAAATTGTTATTATAAATATCATACTGTACATGTTGTTAGGTACCGTTTTGAAATAAAATCAATAGTGGACAAACATTTTGTTAGGTACCGTTTTGAAATAAAATCAATAGTGGACAAACATTTTGTTTACGTCAACAAAAAAAGATCTTAATATGATATTTTGAAAGCATTTTATAATTTCCTTGTAATTTCTATCACGAAAGCTAGTATCGTCAAATTTTATATACATACTACTTCACGACTAGTATATCTTGATGTTTTCCATGTTATACAATTATTCCCATATTGATTCTACTAACAACCCACCACATCCTTCCTTTGTCTTCTTTTTGTTTTTTCTCTTTCTTATTTCCCATTATGTTAAATCTCACTTTTCTTCAATTCTATTTCTACCTACCAAACAGTAGAGAAGAAAATTGAATTTGTTTTTTGATCACTCAATTTGGATGCTCAATATTCCACAAGGCAGAAAAGCTATCTCATACATTAACACGGACAAGTGTGCAGTATGCAAATTTACCTCTTTATCCTTGTAAAAATAACTTAGTTATTTGATTCTTTGATGACTTTCAACTTGATACCTATCGTATTTTGATACAAAAATATAAATTAAGGAAAAGTACCCATTTCAAGAGGAATGAATCTTCAATGATTCTATTAGGGAGAATTGACTTATTGTTATCCAATAATAGAAGAGTTTTCAAAATAATCAATCATTAGAATTCACAAATAGTATATATGTACATAGGATGATTTGCAATTAGTAATTACCACTATCTTTCAAAATAGGTAAACTAACTTGTCAATTTACTTTTTTTTATTTCTTTTTGAACTTTTTTTTATATTTTACATAGAATTTTTTACTTTTTCAGACCGTCTTAGTGAGGAATCGAAAAAGCAAAAGAAAATTTTGTTAAAGATTTGTGCGGAAGATATGATAAGAACCGATTTCAATTAAATACATGAAAACAATATAATGATTTTATAATACGAATACTTAAAAACGTACCTTGATCCATGATGTTATAAGCTCCTATTAGAAAGAGAACTTAGACAAGAAAGATCATGATCTCTAAGTTGTTTGTGTGTAGAGGATCTTCAAACCACTTCTTTCTCTAGGTTATGGGAGCCGTGTACATCATGTGGTGTCAAGTTCAAGTTTCAAACTTAGACTTAGACTTTGGAATAGAGAGTATGATTTGGGACCTTACACTATTTATACTAGTTATCTTCCCATCAAAGATATGTAACCATTATGAAGACCATTAATGAATCCATAAGTTAGAGAAATGTATCTCAGAAATTTTTAATGAAATACATAATGAATCTCTCAAGTTCATTGTATAGATCCAATGTATATCTCCCATTCATTCTTAGATACATAATGAATATACTATGTTCAATGTAAGCATTCCATACATGTATACATAGGTGCATTCATTAATATTTATTCATCAATAAGTTCATGAACATTAAAAGCTTCTTGGTGGGATTAATCTAGCATATTCATGCATTGGCCACATTAAAGAAATAAATGCTAGCAATCTCCCACTTGACCTGCATGAATACATTTCATAATAAGATTATTATCATAAGATGGTCAATATTTTCCCAATAGAAGATTGCACATTTCACCATTAAATTCTATTTAATGAAGCTATTAGTATCAAATCATTGTAGTCACTAAGTCGCTCATTGACTTAAGACTGTACAATGGTTATAATGCTAATTTCTGTCTTTAACAAAAATATGTGAGTTTAAAAGAAAAGATGATATTAGCAGCATAATGATTATTAATACTAACTCATCTATAATGGTCCTGTTGCTTATAACAGTCAAAGTTGTGCACAAAGTTTGATAAAAACAAAAAAGCAACAGACATAATTAATCATTACTATCATTCAATGATCAATACATTACAACAATGGTACACTTTCATTTACTCTAATTTTTTCACAAAGCCCATGCGCGCAACATGATCCTTAAAGAGCTTAGAGGAGAGACCTTTAGTTAGAGGGTCTGCCAACATGAGTGTAGTGCCAATATGTGCAATGAAAATAGTTTGATTCAGTACCCTTTCTTTAACAACGAGATACTTGATATCAATATGCTTAGATCCTTCTCAAGTTTTGTGATTTTTAGAGAATCGAACAGTAACATCATTGTCACAATAAATCTTCAAGGGTCTCGAAATTGAATCAACAATATGCAATCCAGAGATAAAATTCTTTAGCCATATAGCATGACATGAACCTTCATACAATGCTATAAATTCAGCCTCCATAGTGGAAGAAGCTGTCAACGATTGTTTATGACTTTTCTATGAAATAAGTCCATTTGTTAATATAAAAAGGTACCCAGAAGTCGACTTCCTTGTGTCTTTACAACCAGCATAATCAGCATCTGAATAGCCGACTACCTCAAAATTATCTGATCTTTGGTAAGTTAACATGTAATTCTTAGTTCCTTGCAAATAACGTAATACTTTCTTGACTGCTTTCCAGTGATTAAGCCCGGGGTTGCTTTGGTATCGACCAAGCATGCCTACTGCAAATGCTATATTGGGACGCGTACAAACTTGGGAATACATAATACTTCCAACTGCTGAGGCATAAGGAATGTTCACCATTTGTTCCTTTTCCAAATTATTCTTCGGACATTGAAAATTGTTAAACTTATCACCCTTAACAATTGGGGCAATACTACCTGAACAATTTTGCATGTTAAACCTCTTAAGAACCTTGTCAATATAGGCTCTTTGGGATAGACCTAAAAGACCACGAGACCTATCTCGGTGAATTTCAATTCCAATAACAAATGATGCTTCGCCAAGATCTTTCATATCAAAATTCCTTATTAAGAATTGTTTCGTCTCATGTATCATTCCCATATTATTGCTAGCAAGCAATATGTCATCAACATGCAAAACTATTATGCAGATCTTGCTCCCACTGATTTTAAGGTATATACATTGATCAACTATATTCTCCTTAAAATTAAATTTAGTGAGAACTTCATGAAATTTGAGATACCATTGGCGAGATGCTTTCTTTAGACCATATATGGACTTTTTAAGCCTACAAATCATGTTTTTCGTACTTTCATCCTGAAAACCTTCAAGTTGGTCCATGTAAACCTCTTCATGCAAGTCACCATTTAAGAAGGTTGTTTTAACATCCATTTGATGTAACTCTAAGTCATAATGAGCTACAAGAGCCATGACTATTCGAAAGAAATTTTTATTGGAGACAGGACTATAAGTTTCCTTATAGTCCACCCATTCCCTTTGAGTGTATCCTTTAGCAACTAATCTGGTCTTGTATCTTTTAATATTACCCTTTGGGTTATGTTTGGTTTTAAAAACCCATTTACAACCAACAGTTTTGGCACCATCGGGCAATATTACAAGTTCCCAAACGTTGTTGTCTTGCATAGACTTTAACTCATCATTCATGGCATTTAACCACTGAGTTGCATTTCCATCATTTAAGGCTTGAACATAAGAAACTGGATCGTTTTCCAAGCCTATATCACACTCATTTAGGTAAACCTCATAGTCATTTGATATAGCAGGCCTCTTTTCTCTTTGTGATCTACGTAAGGGCGTTTCTGTAACAGGAACACTTCCTTCTTCAAAGTGAGAAGTCTCTTAGGTACCGCCATTATTCATAATTGGTGCAACTACCTCATTTTCTTGAATAACCGAGAAAGACATGAGAGAACGGTTATTTTCAAAATTAACGTTTTTATATTCATTTCTCCCACTAACGTCCCCATATTCTAGAAACACAACATGTCTAGTTTCAACAATTCTTGTGCTATGAGTAGAACAGTAAAAACGAAATCCCTTTGATCTGTTAGGATATCCAATGAAATTATAACTTATAGTTTTCTTACCATGTCCATTAGAGTACAATTTCGTCGCTCAGCTATACCATTTTGCTCAGGTGTACCGGGTATTGTGTAATTAGCAACAATACCATACTCAGCAAGATATAAAGCAAAAGCACTTGGATTTTGACCTAACTCAGTGAACCTTCCATAATATTCACCACATTTGTCAGATCTTACACTTTTAATCTGTTTACCAAATTGATTTTCAACTTCAGCTTTATAAATTTTGAACGTATCCAGTGCTTCAGATTTTTCACGAATAAGGTACACGTAAATATACCTAGAAAAGTCATCAATAAATGTAATAAAATACTTATATCCAGAAATAATTGGAATCGAAAAAGGATCACATATATCAGTATGAATTGTTTCTAATAATTCTGTAGTTCTAGTTGTACTCTTTTTCTTAAATTTTGTGTATTTTCCTTTGATGCAGTCCACACAAGTAGTAAAATCAGAAAAATTAAGTGAATCTAAAATTCCGTCTTTAACAAGACGTTTCATTCTTTCCCTTAATATGTGACCCAAACGTTTATGCCACAATATAGATGAATTTTCATTCACTCGCTTTCTCTTCTTATCTACCACATCATTTACATGAAAGGATAAAAGAGACTGCAC
>JAULJZ010137292.1:0-10717 GCA_032270985.1 Heliamphora pulchella | reverse complement strand
CCAACGCACAAGATGTGCAGGCGTACATAGTCGGAGAGCACGGCGACAGCTCGGTGGCGCTGTGGTCGAGCATCAGCTTCGGTGGGGTGCCGGTGTTGAGCTTTTTAAAGAGGCAGCAGATCGGCTACGAGAAGGAAACGCTGGAGAAGATTCACAAGAAAGTGGTGGAGAGTGCTAGCTTCTCCTGTCAGCTTGCTCTCGTCTCCTCAGGCAATCGCCGACACCATCGCGGGACACGCTGCCGTCGTCAGCTTGCTCCCGTTGCCTCAGGCCATCGCCGACACCATCGCGGGACACGCCGCTGTCGTCAGCTTGCTCCCGTCTCCTCAGGCCGTCGCCGACACCATCGCGGGACACACCGCCGTCGTCAGCTTGCTCCCGTCTCCTCAGGCCGTCGCCGACACCATCGCGGGACACGCCGCCGTCGTCAGCTTGCTCCCGTTGCCTCAGGACATCGCCGCCGCCGTCGTGTGACTCGCGTCGCCGCTGCTGCCGTCGCGCGACTCGCTCCTCTTCACAAAAAAAAAAAATTGATTGTCGCTTCATCCGACATCACCTTCAGCAGGGTACCCTACATCTCCGATCTGTCTCTTCTGAAGATCAACTTGCCGACCTTTTCACAAAATCTCATCCTCCTGGTCGCCTTTGTGCTCTAATTTCCAAACTTCAGCTGAGTTCGTCATCTCACATTTGAGGGGAAATGTTGGAATATTAGATTGATTAGAATATTAGATTGATTAGATTGATTTTATTCTGATTTGATTCTATTGTATCTACTTTATTGTTTATCCCTATTCGCCTATAAATAGGCCATATATTGTACAGTTTCAATAGACAGAAAATATACAATTATTTTCTCTTCTCAATTTCTTTAATAATAATGCACTCTTCAACTACTTTTTTATGGTTGCAGATAGTAGTTTTCGGTAGAATGTTGGTCACTGTCGACGTCTTAGCTTGAGCTCAAAGCTTAAATGTTTTGTAATTTTTTTTTATGGTTTGTAATATTAAGACATTTCATGTTGGGGATTAAGTTAGTTTAGATTTTGTCTTTTGATGTATGGGATGGAGTATTTCTTGAAAACATATGTTTCTTTATTTGTCTATAAAATGGTGTTTTTTTAAAAAAGATTTGTATGCTTGTTTATGCTTATGATTGTTTTAAGTTTTACCAATTTTTGAGACCACTAGATTAATGTGTGATCATGCTCCACTATATAGATACAATACATTGCGAGTGCAAGGTGTAATAGCAACCACCACCAACACCGCACCACCTCACAACCCAATTTGCCAACGTCACCACCACTCACTTTACTAGAGCCGCCTCCACCACCACCTCCCCACCACCACCAATCTCAGTGCCACCACTATCTCCACCTCTTTCCTTACCACTTCATCACTATTACCACCATCTCTTCAAAACTACCGCCGCCATCATTACCATGACCTCCTATACTAATTTTCAAAATCACAAACCAAATTAAAAAAATATTATTCACAAATTTTTTATTCTATTTTCATCAAATCACAATGGGTATAGCGATTTTTGTAATTAATTTTTATTTTAATCATTTTTTGCACAAAACGTATAGGTTCCATTTATTTATTTTAATAGTAACTTTGAAATAGAGTTTCATATTTTATGTTAAATTATTGATATGATAATATATTCTCTCTAAAATTAAGAAGATACCAAACAAAACGAGAAAGATAAATAGTGGTACCAAACAAAATGGAAAGAAAAAATAATTGAGGAAAAAAAATTGTCCATGATTTTAGAGATAGAATAAGAAGATCTAAAAAATTAATGATTGAATTAATTAATAAAGTTTTTTTAAATAAATCAAATTTCAAAATAGAATTAGTTGAATGACTTAGTCAAATCAATATTAAAAAAAACATTAAGTTAAAAATTTTAAGAAATTATAATAGAGCTTTGGAGTTATCAAAAAACTTCATGACAAAATTTTCATTTTTATATATATATACTATTATAATAAAAAAATAATAGGGGGTATTATAAAAATTTGGTGAACTCATGTCACAAGGCCTTTTCTTTTATTATTAAGACTAAATATGACTTTTTTCTTTAATTAATAAGGGACAAATATGTAAATTTAAAATAAGTACAAAAACTATCCATTCCCTATATAACTTACCGCTTCTTTCATAATTTATCACCTAAATTATCAAAAAGTTTATTTGTTTTGATTTATTAAAACATTTAAAATTACAAAATTATATTAAAATATATTTCTTTTTTTGGTACATATATTAAAATATATTTCATCCCCATTCCACGTGCCACAAATCTAACCATATAGATATAGATTCCATCCCACTCATATCCCACCACAGTAGTGCGGAAATGAAAGGAAGCCACAAAGCACACTACGGCCATGTTTGAAAGTGACAAACAACAAGATCGAATTGAATTATTAGTCTCAAATAAGTTATAATTTTATATCTGTCTTGATAAAAAAATTTTGGAATTATTTATTCGGTCAGATTTGTTGTCTCACAAACAAGAGATTAGCAAAGGAAAGGGAGGAGATAGAATTAGAAATCACAGGAGTAGGATTAAGTGAAAAATAACAAATTTACCCTCAACATTCAAATACAAAAATAATTTATTAATTTATTAATTTATTAATTATTATTAATTTATTTTTTATTCATCTTGATTAGGAAAATTAGTAAAGTAAAATATCCTTTGATCTAAAAATATAAAAAATATAAAAAATAAAAATAAACAACATAAAATAAATAAGCTATTATTTTAAATTTGTCTTTATTTTTCTTTTACTTTTGCAAATGTAATGGATGTGTTGGCAAAACAAGTAATTTTTTTAATTAAATAAGTGTATTTTATGATATTTTTATCGAAGGTATTTTTATCACAACATTATTATTCCTATCTAATTCTTTGTGAAAACAAGTAAATGATTGAACTAAGGCCATTAAATAAGCATTTATCCTTGGAAGTAAACAAACACAAAATTGGATAAAGGTAAGGATTTTTAATTCAAAAGATTTGATATTCCCAAACTATTGATCTTCGAATGTAAATTCGTGCTAATCCAGTTTGAGACTTTAGACATAGTGATACGGATCGGTCATTCTGAACCGAGCGCTGTGCTATTGAACCACGTTAGAACGACGAAGCATGGAAGGGACCCGGTCGGCCATAGCCGACCCCCTTACTAGAATACCGAGATTCTCTCCATCATTTTGGGGATCACTCCCACTACTAATGAAAAGTGCAGATTTCTCAAGGTTTAGGAAAATCCTCTAAGCATGATTAAAGGCATCCTACCTTATCAACAAGTATGGCTCGCCAATAAATCAACGGCGACATCTACACTGTAAGGTATGTGAAAATGTAATGCCCGATTTTGTAATAATAAAAATTTAAGTAATTTAATGAAAGCAAAAAATTGATTTAAGAAAATACTCAACAAAGGAAGCCAGACTTCCAATTTCCTCGTCAACTATGAAGATATAAGAGCAAACTTTCTTTGTAAGCAATTCCCTAAAAATAGTCCTTTTATACCCAAAGGATACCTCAAAAACATTTAGTAAAAAATATCCCATTTTAAGACAAATTCAATAAAATGTCACCCAACGGAGTCTGCTCGAACGGGCTCCTCACCACTTGAGCAGTGAAGTACCCGAGAACTTACTGCCCAAAAGTCTAAAAATTTAGCTAAGTGTTGAAAAGTCATCCATTTTTTCCATTCTTGGAGCATGGTCTTAAATAGATAAACTTGAGAAGTAAAACATACGTTTAATAATGAAATAACCCTTTTTGACCCAACAATTAGGAATCAAACTTCAAGATCATGATATATCATTCAAAACTAAGGAATTCAACCCATCAAATAAGCTCAACGTACTCGCATGCATACGAATCATGAATATATGGCCTTATGGCCTTACAACGTGGGTATTGTAACCCAAAGTATATTGCTTTAAGTGCTCAAAATAAGAATTATATTTACAACTTCATTTCTCAAAAGATGCTATCAAAAGATGTGTAACTCTATCAACTATTCAAAAGGGTCCAGTGACCATCCACCTTACTCTAGTACTTTTTTCCCGCTATCACCTAAAATATTGTTGAACAACATGAGCCGAGACTCGTAGGAAAAAGACTAACGATGAATATATGCATGACATGAGAGGATGGTTATACGGGATACACATTTAAATTTATCCAAAATCAACACCATTTGTCCCAAATCAAGTTCCCATCACATAACGAAATTTTCAAGTAAAGATTATAGTTGAGCTAACCATTTTAACCTGTCACCCCACCATTGCCCGACTAACCCAATATATTCCACAATCCGTAGTTATTCATTTCATCCAATTGTGGCTTGCCAATCCAATTCATTTATTCATTCAATTAAGTACCAAAGCCGAACGATGCTTATTGATCCAAGCGTATTTATCACTATCGGGCCACGTGAGGCCTAATGGATAAATACTCATTCTATAGCCCGACGCGAAGAGCACTCATTTTTGATTTTTTCTCAAAAACATCGATGGGTGGGCCACCCAAGAGCACGCTTTTACGGGGATTAATCTGAAGGAAGGGCCTACCTTATATTGTGCAAATTTTTGGTCTTTTACCGAGGAGCAACTAGTGCCCAAACTTAAATATTCAATTCAGTCTAATGGTACTTTAATTATATCATATTCATTAACAACCAAATACAAATCCAACCGTCAACCTAGTTTCTCTCGGCAAACCCCACACTATTACGATTTTAATTTCAACCATCACATAAATTCTCATAATTCATATTTTCAAATATAAAGGCTCAAAACCCCTTAGTTAACACTTTCATACATTCAAATTCAACAGGTTTTCGATTTTACACTAAACCCCCAATCCAACACCCACCATTTTTCACATATCATTTAAAATCATAGAATACATATGCAATAGGTTAATACAATCCCAATTTGTCCGGTAATTTTATTAATTTCAATACATAGGTCCCTGAACTCCGAAATCCCCAAATTTCATGGTTTTGATTCAAACCCAAACCTTAGCCCACCATTTTTCAATCCAATTAACATCTAATGAAAACAAGAAGATAAAATCATGTTAAATCATCCATAAATCTGAGATTTAACACCCTCTAACATCAAACCCTAACCTAGGGCTTCGAAAACACCATTTCCATACATTTATGTTCATATTTTCAAAGATATAACCCATATCACATAGATATATTCATGGTTAGTCATAGATACTACCTTTTTGAAGCTCTAGCACCGAGAGAACCACCCTAGCAAGCTCTAATCACAAGAATCTCCAATCAAAAGGCGGAAAAGAAGTCTCCAACGCCAGAGCCTCCAACGGGTATTCCACTGAGAGGAGAGCAAGGAATTACCACCAAGAGAAGCAAAGAGATCTCCAAGAACTCTCTAAACCCAACCCTTGCTCTCAACTTCTATTTTAGAGCGAGAGAGAGAAAAGAAAAGAATGAGAGAAAAAAGCTAACCCGCGACTTAAAAGGTCTATTCGTCGACAGTCCACTCGAGCGATCCTCACTTACTCGAACTCTCTGTCACCTGTCCTCTTGAGCGGATCCCTGACCACTCGAGCGGTCAACACTGAAGGTAAACATAACTAAAGGATGCACAAAAGAGTAAACTCATAAGCCAAACACCTCACAACTCCCCCAAACAACCCACACAAAGTTTCATGCACTACTAAACATATGATCACTGTTAGCAAATGCTATCATGCTCAAGTTTTAATTTTCACATGCGAGCTATACATTAAGCCGTTTTCCACCGAATTTATCATAACATGATTTCATTAATTTTATCAAAATTCATGGTGATATTCTCCAATTTCCACTCTAACACTGACAATGGCTGCAACTGACCCACTGGTGTTTGATGTTTGGCCTTCACCTGTTGGCAAGTAAGGCAATGCAAGATAAAAAGCGCAACGTCATTCTTCATGCCCCTTGACCAAAATTATCTACATACGTCATGATACATCTTAGTGCCACCTGAATGCACCTCTAAGCGCGAATGATGGAGCTCACGAAGCACGTCCCCATGACACGATTTCAGCACAAAGATCCTCCTCGCAAACCTCAAACTCTAATCGCAGTGAATAGTCTACTCCTTGGCATCCTCTCCACTCAAGACTCACTCTCGAAGCATCAAGCTCTCTACGTCTGATCACTGAGCTTGTACAACGCGGTGAACAAGGGTGGGTTGAGAAACCACCGTGAATAAGGTAACACGATCACCGAACTCACCCTGCTAAAGTTCATACTCACCGACTTCCCCAAGCATTATCCACTCTCTAACGGTTATGTGAAATAACGAGCTCAAAGACTTTTGACTAAGGGCGTTGACCACTACATTGGCTTAGCTCGGATGATATTGTAGATTGAAATCATAATCTCCCAAGAACTCCATCCACCTCATCTGGCATAAATTCAAATCCTTCTGCGAGAAAAAATACTTTAAGCTCTTATGATTCGAGAATACTTCAAAGTGTTCTCCATATAAGTAGTACCTCTAGGTCTTTAGAGCAAAGACCACTACCTTGAGTTCCATATCATGTGTAGGGTAGTTCCTCTCATGAATTTTTAACTGCCTCTACCCATAGGTCACCATCTTGCTTTGTTGCATCAATATGCAACCTAACCATTCGTGCGACGCATCGCAGTAAACGACATAACTGAGTCCTCTCTTGGGGATGATCAGAATAGGTGCACTGGTCAACCTCATCTTCAGCATCTAAAAGGCGAGTTCACAACTGTCGTTCCATACAAACTTAATCCCCATCCTTGTAAGATATATCATAGGCGCTACAAGCCTAGAGAAGTCTTTTACGAACCGATGGTAGTAACTCACCAATCTCAAGAAGCTCCGAATCTTGAATATGCTTTTTAGTCTTTCCCATCCCATTTGTTGGAGGCAAAACTACCAAGATCTTTGTTTTTACAAACGATTTTTGGTAAAAATTAATTGGACGAGAAAACGCTAAAACAAAATCCAGATAAAATTTTTGACGTCGAACGATCAAAATAAAACCCGTACAATCAAAGTTAATTTAGAAGAATACGTTTTTATCATTCGATTCTTCAACTACGATTTGATTCTGAGTTCAAGCTCCAGTCAAACCTTCTACTATATTCCCTTACGCGATTCTCGAATGTAGTGTGAGCTACGGACTATCGAGAACTCGTACCGGCAGAACCCAGATAGCTTTAGTCTTGAAAGACAAGTTATGAAATTGGTTCAGCCTACCCGCATATTTATAGGGCTACAGTAGGGATTTAGAGAGAAATTATGAGTAAGACTTCCAGTGGAACATAGACACGTATCAGTGGTTTCTGTAATTAAAAAAACCTTATAGCGGTATCTGCAATTATAAAAAACTAGTAGCGGTTTAACCTATAAAGAGCTATAATTGCACTTTAACCCATAATTTCAAGATCTTCTTATATTGAATTCCTGTTATTAAATACATATCATTTCTCCCCATGTTAAGATTTTCGATACCCGTCAATTAAATTTAATTACTGACAATTTAATTTAATCGGTATCTTGGTATTTCTTAAACCCTTCCGCTTAACTTATTTTACCGCCAAATAATCAAATCCACCTGCAAGATTTGGCCCGGTCAAAACTTGTAAGTTTCCTTAAGGGGGTATCATCAATTCCGATCTTTTGGAACGTGGATTCCGTCAATAATTAATATTCGCTATATAAATAATACCACTATCCAATTCACTAGAAATATAGGCCCATATAAGATTGCACTCTCTAATGAATCAAAATAATGACTATTAAAGATACGCAAATCAATAATTATTTCAAGATTAATAGGATATGCACTATTCATAATAATCTTGGGGTATGAATTAATTTATATAGTCAGTATAAAATTAATTACCCCAAATGTCCCATTTAATACACACAAAGTGTACTAGCACAGAGTGTCGGAACAATACACGATGCTATTATCTGTTTTCCGTAACCAAGACATGCCTACTAAAACTCTGTGCCATAGTAGTACCGATGGTATGCCCATTTTCATCTAAACTGTCAACATAAAACTTATATTCTGCAAGAACTTAAAATCTGATCTTCTGTGTGTAAGCCATACTCTACACACCAGATTAAATACTATACAGAATATTGGACATCCATGTATAACAAAGAAATTATATGCATACATTGCTCATAAAGATTCTCATAAAATAAAAAATTAATTTTATTAAAATAAGATTAAATATTAAAAACATGATTTTCAGTATACTAACCCTAATAATCTCTCACTTATACTCAAAACCATACTGCTATATATCTAACTCCCATGCCCTCTACATGACTATCAAAAGTCTTAGCTGGTAAGCTTTTTGTAAAGGATCTGCAAGGTTATCTCCTAATGCAATCTCTATGTTTGACTAAAAATCTAAGTCTGTGTACCCTAAAGTTACTAGACTGTCTGCCTGGTAAACTAACATATTATCCTTAATCCTTTTTAGGTACTTGATTGTATTCTTTACCACAGTCTAATACTCCTGCCCTAGATTAAACTGATATCTGCTAACCATGCTAACAACAAAGCAAATGTCAGGTCTAGTGCACAGCATAACATACGTGAGGCTTTCTACTGTCGAAGCATAAAGAACCGCCTTCATCATCTCTATCTCATCAGGTGTCTTAGGACACTGATTCTTGATAGAGTGATTCCTGCTTAAAAGGGAGAAACTTTTTTTTGGAATACTGCATGCTAAAACGAGCATAGATATCATCGATATATTTTGCTTGTGACAAGCCCATCATTCTTTGTTTCTGATCTCGCACAATCTTGATCTCAAGGATGTGACTGGCTTCTCCCAAGTCCTTCATATTGAACTGCTTAGATAACCATACTTTAACCGTAGATAATACCCCCACATCATTTTCGATGGGCAAGATATAGTCTACATAAAGTACTAGGAAGATTACCATGATTCTGTCACGCTTCTTGTATACACAGCACTCAATTAGACTTTGATCAAAATCATAAGACTTAATGGCTTGATCAAACCGAGTGTTCCAAGACCTCGATGCTTACTTAAGTTTATAAATGGATCTCTTAAGCTTACATAATATGTGTTCCTAGCCATTTGCAATGAATTCGTCTGGTTGTATTATATAGATACACTAATCAAGACTTCTGTTAAGGAAGCTGTCTTGACGTCCATTTGCCAAAATTCGTAATCGAAATGAGCAGCAATGAATAAGAGAATCCGGATAGACTTAAGCATAGTTACCGATAAAAAGGTTTTCTCATAATCGATCCCTTCTTTCTGAATGAATCATTTAGCAACAAGCCTAGCTTTGAAGGTTTCAACCTTTCCATCTACTCCTTTCTTCCTCTTGTAGATCCACTTGCATCCAATGGGTTTTATCCCTTCGGGTGGTTCAACAAGTTTCCAGACCTGATTGGAATACATAGATTCTATATCTAAATTCATAGTTCTTTGCCAAAGATCTACATCTTTGTCCTAAAGTGCTTCATTGTAGTTACAAGGGTCGGTATCTAGTTCTGTCGAAATCCTGTTAAAAGACTTTTCCAAGAACATATACCGGTCAGGTTGATAAAAAATCCTCCCATTACGACGAGGCACTATCTGTGTTTGTGTACTAACAGTAACACACTATGTGGAATCTAAACCCTATGCATTAGCACCTTGTTCTTGATTTGCACCTGTCCCGATATTCCTCCCACTACGACGAGGTAATGGGATATCAGTGACTTGTTCTTTCGTTCTACTTGTATTTTCTCTCAGTTCTTCCAGAACAATATTGCTTTTGGACTTGTGATCCATAATATTATCTTCTTTCAAGAATCGGGCATTGGTGCTAACAATAACCTTATGATCCTTAAGATTATAAAATAAACCACCCTTCATTCCCTTAGGATAGCCTATAAAGAAACAGACTTATGTCCTTGGTTCCATCTTACCCACGTTCTCTTTCAGCACATGTGCTGGCCACCCTCAAATCTGAATGTGTTTTAGACTAGGCTTACGCTCGATTCACAATTCTGTGGGAGTAGAAGGTACTGACTCAGAAATTATCAAGTTCAAAGCGTAAGCCGCTATCTCTAAAGCAAGTCCCCAAAACGAATCGGGTAAATCTGAATAACTTATCATGGACTTTACCATTTCTATAAGAGTTTTATTTCTTCTTTCTTCTATACTATTTTGCTGCGGCGTGCCAGGTGCAGTCAACTGGGATATATAATCCTCTATGATGGCAAGTAGTCCTTAAACTGTCCAAAGAAGTATTCTCCACCACGGTCGGATCGTAGTGATTTGATACTTTTATCTAGACGTTTCTCCGCTTTCGCCTTAAATTCTTTAAATTTCTTAAAATATTTAGACTTACGGTGCATCAGGTAAATGTATTTATACCTTGAGTAGTCATCAATGAAACTGATGAAGTACTCAAATTCACCTCTAGCCTGGATTGTTATAGGACCATACACATCAGAATGAACTAGCTCCAACGGTTCTTTAGCTCTATAGCCTTTGGCCAAAAAGGGCCTCTTGGTCATCTTACTCTCCAAGCAAGATTCACATACTAGAAGTGCCTCTACTTCTAATGAACTCAAAGGTCCATCTGCTACCAGTCTATTTATCCTTTTTAGATTAATATGACCCAAGCGTAAGTG
>JAULJZ010137281.1:0-31713 GCA_032270985.1 Heliamphora pulchella | reverse complement strand
GCATTCATACATCACAAATATAAATATGAAATCATAAATGCAAAACCATCTCAAATGTTTCTTATTAATATGCTAGGGATCCATAATAAAATATATAAAAAGCATGACTTTTTAGTATACATTCCAACAAGTCAACCTTGTCCTCAGATCTTGGAATACCGACTCACAGAACTCGCTCCAGACAAACACAACTCTCTTCCGCTTCAGACGCGCCATCGGTGCAGCAGGTCTCGTAAAATCCTTCACAAAATGCCGGTAGTAGCCCGCTAAACCCAAAAAATTACGAATCTCAAAGACGTTCTTCGGTCGCTCCTAACCCGTCACAGCATCTGTCTTCGACGAATCCACAGCTACCCCGTCTGTCGACACTACGTGTCTCAGAAATCTTACCTCAGACATCCAGAACTTGCATTTCTCGAACTTCGCATACAAGCGATGCTCTCTCAAAGTCTGCAGAATAATACGAAGGTGATCCTCGTGTGCCTCCCTAGTGGGTGAGTAGATGAGAATGCCATCCACAAACACCACTACAAAACTGTCCAAGCAAGGATGAAAGATTCGGTTTATCAGACCCATAAACGTAGCAGGAGCGTTTGTCTGACCGAACGGCTTGACCAGAAACTTATAGTGACCATAGAGAGTCCGGAAGGCGGTCTTTGCTATGTCCTCGTCCCTAATCCTCAACTGGTGGTATCCTGATCTCAAGTCAATCTTAGTGAAGCAGCTCGACCCCTTCAACTGATCAAACAAATCGTCTATCCTTGGCATAGGATATTTATTCTTCACTATTACCTGATTCAGCTTCAGGTAGTCGATACACAATCGCAAGGATCCTTCCTTCTTCTTGGCAAAAAGAGCAAGAGCTCTCCACGACGAAGTACTCGGGCGCACAAACCCCCTATTCAGTAACTCCTGTAATTGTACCTTGAGTTCACGCAACTCAGTTGGTGCAAAATGGTAAGACGGCATGATATTGGAGCAGTTCCTGGAACCAACTCAATAGAGAACTCTACCTCCGATTCGGTGGCAACTTAAACAGATCGTTAGAAAAGATATCTGGATAGTCACAAACCACCAAAGGTAATGCTCCTCGAACCCCAACTCCCTCATCCAACATGAGAGCTGCAAAGAGGGAACCTAGGTTGCCCTGGTTCCGCGCAACACCCGACATAGATACCAAACCCTCATCTCGATCACCCACAAAGCAAAAGCAATCTCCCGCCGGTGTACAAATCGTTACCCTCCGTCGATCGCGATCGATAAAGGCACGATAGGTGGTCAGCCAATCCACCCCTAGGATGACATTAAACGTGGTCATGTTTAGAACAATAAAGTCAAACTCTAAACAACGATCGGCGACCTCTAACACGCAGGATCTAGAAATAAGACTCAACAGCACACTCCCACTGACTGGGGTCTCCACACTCAAAACACTACCCAACATGTCTAGTTTGAACCCCAAAGTAGATGCAAAAGCAGATGATACAAACAAATGTGATGCTTTCGTGTCGATAAGGACACTGGCCCATGATCTATAGACTAGAAGAGTACCTCTGTTCATGGAGGTGGCAGCAGCAGCATCGGGCACGACTGGTGCTTTGGATGAACTGGGATCTGCAAGAACATAAGCTCTGGTCTATCCACTGTGGCCCTGAATTGTAGACTGTCTGCCCGACTGTGCTGAAGCGCCCCCTTCTGTGAATCTAGATGGCTGGCGTCCTTGGGCGGATGGAGTAACAGATGCTCCAGCTGTGCTCTGCATACTCCCTCCTCTGGGACAGTTCCTATAGATGTGCCCAGACTATCTAGACTCAAAACATACCACCGACCCCCTCCCCTGTGCCTACGACTGTGACTGTGACTGCGACTGTACCTGAACAGGCGCTGGACTACGGCACTCTGCCGCACGATGCCCTGGCCATTTGCATCTAAAATAAACAGGCTCTCTTTGATCTAACCTTCCCGTTGAAGCTGCAAGAGGCGTGGATGCAGAAGATTGTGGTAGATACGAGCCCACAGGATGAGAACACAGATCAGATGTCCATCGACGCTTATCCCTGCGTCCTTGGAACTATGCATGTCCCCCATCTTGCAGACCTCTACAGTCTCTATCTCTGCGCGTCTCGTTCAGAGTGTCTTCCACCTTCATGGCGGTCTCCACCAACTCTGTAAAGATCTGCATCCTGAATGCCGCCACTTGTCTTTGATAGCGGGCCTTAAGCCCCTCTCGAACCTCATTGCACGAAACTCATCAGTAGGTACGATCTTCTGAGAAAACCAAGATAAGCTAGTGAACTCGGCCTCATACTCAAACACTATCATGGTCCCCTGAGTCAGAAAAGAAAGTCCTCTCTGTAGCGATCCCTCAATGTCGCTGGAAAGTATTTCTCTAGAAATACCTTAGTGAATGCCTCCCATGCACCCACAACTATAGTCTTGGCAAACTTTCACCACATATGAGCACTTCCCCTCAGCTGGAATGCAGCAAATGTTACCCTTAGGTCATCTTCCTCAATCTGTAGCGTATCCAAAATCCTGGTAACCGGCTCCAGCCATTCTGTGGCTACCGTGGGGTTGGGATCTCCAAAAAAGGTAGGAGGGTTCAAACGGTAAAACTCACGCATCGCAACCGTCGCCCTTGGCTCTGGTACACTCTCCCTTCCCTTAGTGGCCTCAACCAGTTGCCGAATGGAGCCGACCATCTCATGCAACAGATCTCCCTCGCCAACAGGTCCTTGGGGTGCATTAGCATCCCCAACATTTGGGACTGGAACATCCCTTCGGCCAGAACCACGGCCACATCCTTGACCTCGGCCTCATCCTCCCCGCGTGGACATACCTCTATACGAAAGCAATATAACAGGATAAGCATCCATACAACATATGATTGCAAATGTAAAAGACATACTACACATAAACATGCTAACACATGCCACTTAGATCATGCCATCACATCTCACATACCGAGGAGAACCAACAAGAAGGACTCATCACTCTAGATAACTTACTTAGATTCCTTGCTAAAAATCACGTCCGCAAAATACGTCTCTAACATGGCTCCCAAGTTTGTTAATCCAAATGGCCAAAGGCAAGACGAATCAATCCCAAGGTTCAACTTCCGTACACGTATACACCACAAGCTATCATGCTAAACGAGCTATCATGCTTATGTAAGAAAATTCTTAAATACATGCAATCAAGCACACATACATTCTCACAAGGTGATGTACCCTCTTTCCCATGGCTCTTAGGTATTCGAACCCAGAGCTCTGATACCAAGTTGTCACGCCCCAAACACCAGGGTCACGCAAAAGCCCACCAAAACACTGTTTATGAAAATAAGATTTGAAGTTGGAACACCATCAACTCAAAAATATACAATATTTGGATAAAAGATTTTCCAAAGTTCAGCTCTCATAAACAATAAACATGCATTCTCATACATGAATAAGTATATCACCTCAAGGCGTACAAAACTGCCTTCTGGATCAAGCATCACATGTAAAATTATATGTCTCAAAACAGGAGAAGCGACATCTAGTCTTTCGTCACCACAGGCATCTAGATCAACTCCTCATGTCCACCTGAAAATAGTTTTACAGCAAAATCCCACACCGTGAGCCGAAACCCAATAGGAAAAGACAGTAAATCTGTAATGCAGGTCATGCAATCATATGGTGGGAGCTAACTCGACCACAAAACGCAAAAAGATTTTTCTCACAAAAACCATATGTTTTCCATCTGAAAACCCCCATTTCCCTCCTTAAAACTATGCATATCATTCTGACAGATATCATGCCACAGTTAAGAGAAAGCAGTAAAACACAATATTCTCCACTTAGATCACACAGTTGAGGAGAAAATAAGATAAAATAAAATCCTATGTACCGACTCTGCCACACAGACGAAGGTAACAATTATAGACTCCTGTCCATTACCCTAGTCACCACTTAAGGCCTGCTTAGTAATGACAAGTTCTATACAGAGTCACGACAACGTAAGCAACGCCATTTATGGAGGCAACAGACTTAGTTTACAGGTTCACAACCTGAGGGCCCTAAGTACCCACCAACCACTTAGTTTACGGGTTCACAACATGAGGGCACTAAACACCCGCTAACCTTGTTTACAGGGATTAACCCGAAGGCACGTAGGGACCTACTATGCGCATGCTTCTAAACTTTCACCGTAGAGCAATGGAAGCCCAACTCAACACACCCACTGCCATGGTATATCTGTGGATAACATTTAAAAACCCACAAGCGGTTATGCAACACATGTATAAAAAAAGATCCAATCCATCAACATGGAGATATATAAGCATGTACAAACATGATGTTCACCAAAACATTTTTAAAGCTGAGATTCAACCCCAAGGGCTAGCTTCAAACCTTCAAGAAATGCGTTTTACAAACATTTTCACCCATCAACCCAGGTCCAGTCGACTGGGCCCACCCTCCAGTCTGCTGAAAAATACACTAGAAAAGCACAAAATGCCAAACACACGGTCCAGTCGACTGACCCCATGAGTTCAGTCCACTGAACTCATCAAACCATGATCCAATCGACGGACCCCATGGGTTCAGTCCACTGACCCCATGGGTTCAGTCGACTGAACCAGCCCAAAAAATGTTTTTAGGCTACGAATCAGCCCTTTTTTAACCCAAACGAAGCCTCGAAGCTTCCATCAAACACCCATGGACTCACACATGTCCAAGCCTATCACCAAAGGCCTCAAAACAACATCCAACACCATTTTCATCCAACCGAAGCAACAGAAAAAGGTTTTTAAACCAAAAACTTGCTTTTCCCAAAACATGAAACACCTTTTCATGAATATAAAACGGATTACATGTAGAACGCTCTAACAACTTTAAAGTCTAGAATCCTACATCGGTAAGTTAAAAACTCGACGTCTCGATTCACGTGCAAAACCGAGTTTCGTCGGAATGAAATTTTGTCAAGATATATGCGTAGACCACAATGCCAACAACAAGGATTGGCTGTTGGATTTTCAAAAACCAAACCTTGGGCCCCCGAGAAGTTAGAGAGAAGGCAGAGAGAAAAAAAGAAGAAACTTAGTCAAGAAGTTTTGAAAATATTTTTTGAAAATATCTAACACCAGATATTTATAGGCTTCTAAAATATCTTTTTTTTTGAAATTTTTGAAATTCGAACCGCAACTCCCAACAACCCCCAGAACCAACCGAGCATGCATAGATATACTCAAACATGCATTAACTTGCTTAAAAACACGTAGAAACAAAAATTCTAAACATGCATCGAAAAACACCGAATATGCATTTAACATAAAAAGAGGTGGTACAGGGTCTCACAATTTACATTTTTCTTCGGTTGCACCCATCACACCTCACAAATCATGCATCACCTATGAGTTAATCTATATCTTACGAGTTTCGGCTCATGTATATTTATCAAACCATTTCAGGTTCTGAAGACTAGGGACGATACAAGGGCAAGGGATGCTTTGGGAAAAACTAGAAGGAAGATTTTGTGTATTTTTATATTTTTACATTATGACTGTATACAAACCCGAATAGAGATTGTAATTAAAGATATTATGATTGTAAATGAACTTTTGAGATTTCAAGCCTTTATTGTAAATTTGATATGTACGAGAATATAGTTGTTTAAAGAAAATTTTTATATAATCGAGACTCAAATTCTATGGTGAATGAAAGTCGTAGATGATGATCCTTAAGAGGAGTGGTTTGGGGTTGGTTCACGGGTCCCCGGGGTTCTGAGCATGACAGCAGTCATGACATCTATTATGCCTTCACTATATCCTCAGAACCTGTAAAAAAATATTGAACCAACAAACGTGAGCCAAAAGTCGTAGGATAAAAACTAATAAAAGTGTAATGCATGATTCGTGAAGTGTGAATGGTGTAATATAATGCAATCACAATCAATCATGTTTATAACCCATTTTTATTCATCATCTCTTCATACTTTATTTGCTATATCTTTATTCTTTCTTATTAAATTGTTCAACTTTCATTTATCCTTTATATTCATTTCGCAATTTACATACACCACTAGTTAATATAAACTTCAATGATAATATTGATTCATTTTAATTCCTCAACTCCAAATTTACAAACTCATTCACTTAATTCGTCTACTAATTTTTCCAACCTTATATTATCATTAACTCACTTCAGTGTCTTATTCATCTATTAAATTTTCATTTCTACCCTTTTTCTTTTCTTTTCCTTTCCTTTTTCATTTTCATTAGTTACATTCTTCTCTCGTTATCTTTCTTTCCAATTCAATTATCTGTTATTTACATTCTCATTTCATTCCAATATTCTGATATTGAACTAACATCGGGTGCAGCTTATAGAAACCCCTCTAAATTCCATCAATAGGCTATGCAAAGCCATTGGGTAATAGCTAGCTCTATAACTCACCATGACACAATCACGTCTGTTTTATGGGCGACCCAAGGGCAACGGTACCCAGTTTGCGCAAGTTTTCAGTCTTTCACCGCGGAACTAGTCAAGCCTAACTTATCACATCAGCCATCCTCAGTTCAATATTCAATTAATCATATTAACATTCATTAACAACCGGGAGTTCATCTCCCCAGTCCAATTTCACAATCACATAATATTCATTCTCATTCACAATTGTTACATCATACTGTTTCTGATTCCATATCATCAACCCCAAATCAAACTTTATATGATTTTCTTTATATCATAGGTTCATCAAAACTCAACATTCATTAAATCACAAGATTTAAACTATTTCTTAAACAAATTTAAACCGTAAATGAATCATAACTTCCATAACCATTTCAAATTTCTTGCTTAATTCACAGATTCAATTTACAACCTTCAAGCAAACAAATTATAACACATTCATTTGATCACATGTAGGGACCCGGTCCCATGTTATTTTCTAGTGTTAATGAAAATGAGTATAGCATGCCCGGTGGAAACATTTGTCAGTGTGAATCTTGCGTAAGAATTAATTCTTGAGCTTGTATATGTTTGCTAACGATAGTTAAGTGTGGGGTTATGCATGAGAACGTCGTTGTGGGGTATTTGGCTCATGTTTGGTTCAGTTCTAGCCTTTGTGGTTTGGGGCTCCTGCCCAGTCTGACCGCTCGAGCAGAGGGTAGACTGCTCGAGCGGACAAGTGGCCAAGAGGTCCTGGAGGAGGGGACCGCTCGTGTGAGGCTTCGACCCATTTTATTTTAAAATGATTAAGTGTTGATGGGAGTAGGAGTTAGAACATGACTTTAGTGATGTTGTGGGTGAGTGTTTTGAGCTTGGATATGCATGAAAGATATGTTCGGAAAAGAATATGAGGTTCTAAGAGATGTCCAGACAAAAGTATGTAAAAAGTGTGTAAAAGAAAGTGACATACCTTTACTAATTTGGTCATAACTTCTTTTACAAAATGTATTTTGGTATGATTAAAACATTGGAAAGTAAACTTCTGGGGTTTCAGTTTGAGCGTAAGAATGACCCTATTCGGAGTTTGAACGAAGGAGATATGATTGTTTGAAATTGGGACAACAATGCAGTGGAATAGGGAACCATTCGAGCGGCAAAATGACAGGTCGATTGGTCTGTTCGAACAGACTGCTTTAAGGTGACAAAATTGCTTGGAGTTTTGGGGATAGCATATCTTGTAAGCTTCTTCTTCTCTCTCCTAAAACCCTAGACCACAGGCTCTGCCTTCTCTCTAGGTTTTGGGTGTGTTCAGGCTCGGATCTTGGTAATTGGAGGGTGGATCCTTGACGTACTCACCATGGGCTTCACATCCATTCGAATGGAATCATGTTTCGGCAACTTTGGTATTTGCCGGTTGGAAAAGCTTTGAGTTTGTGACTCTTTGAGGTAGGATCCTAGACTCTATTATTGTTAAAGTGTGTTACGTGCAATTATAGGCGTTTCACCGGTTGAAATTGCTTGAAAAAGCTTTAAATATTGTATTTTCATGTTAAACCTTATTGTTAGATAAAAAGCATGTTTTTACACTTTTTCTTGGTTTATTACATGATTTGGATGTGTGAATATTTGTGGTTTTTAAAAAGGTGATTTTGAAAACGGAGGTTTTGCGAAAATCTTAAAAACGTGTTTTGAAGGTTTAGAGCTAACCCTTGGGATTGAGTCATATTTTTAAATGTTTTGATGGAAACATGTTTTCAAAGGTTGTTTGATCTCTATATGGATGGATGACGTGGCGGTGGGCCACTGGATCTCTTTTTGTACACGTTGATGTATAACTATTTTACGATTTTTTGTAGTTAAGCTACGTACTGGTTTTTAAATGATCCTATAGATGTTCCGTGACAATGTGTGTGTGGATGTGGGCCTGTAGTACTCTTCGGTGGAAGTCCAGAAACGTGCACAGAGTAGGTCCCTACGTGCCTTCTGGTTAATCCCCGTAAACGAGGTGGTGGGTGCTTAGTACCCTCAGGTTTTGGGACCGTAAACTAAGTGGTTCGCGTTGTTATAACTTCGTATAGAACTTATCATTACCTAACATGTCTTAAATGAGTCAGGGATAGGTAATGGGCAGGAGTCTATAGTTGTTGCCATTGTCTTGAGTTGACAGAGTCGGTACATAGGAATCATTTTACTATTTTTCTTTTCCTCGACTGTATGTTCTGAGGGAAAAATAACATTTTGTTCTCGACTGTGTAATCCGGGTGGAAAAATCAGGTTTTGGTTACTATTTTTCCTTTAATTGTGAAACATTGTTCACATTTGTTGAAATGCTTTACTTTGAGGATAGAAAACCGTTTTGAGGCTCGTGTTGGCCTGATGGAAAACTTGTAATTTTTAGGTTGAAAAACCCTTTTTAGCTCCTATAGTTGAGTCTTTATGCTATGTGACTGCATATTCTGCTTTACGATTTTATATAGTCTATTTCTATTAGGTTTTGGCTCACGTTGTGGAATTTCGTTGTAAAACCTTTTTCAAGTGAACGTGGTCCAAAAGGTTGACCTTGAGGTGCCCAGAGGTGGCTGATGACAAGACTGATGTTTTGTCTTTATTAGGTAGTTTATACCTTTTGTATATGTTCCATGTTTGGATGTAACATATTGTAAAGAATATGTAACTCTTATGGATGTATGCATGATTTATTGCTTACGAGAGAGACCTTGGGTTCGTTGTTGTTTTCCGCTTTCGTTCGATTTTATCCTTTTTGTATGTTGTGGCTCAAGGGAGGATTTGGAGCCTCATTTGGGTGGATTTTCTTTGGCATGGTTTCCATGTGAGTTTTCAAAATGATGGAAAAATGTTTAAGTATTGGGAAGGGAAAAGTTATATTTTGAAAGCTGGTCCGAAGCCTGACCGCTCAACGAACTGCTCGAGCGATCTATCGGGCGGTCTCTGCAAACATTCTATTTTTCTCTGTTTTGTTAAAAATCCAGTGTCCTTGAGAGGACAACTCGAGCGGTCTTTTGATCGATCGAGCGGTCTGGGCTGATTTCAAAATTTTTGATGTTTGTTTTTAAAACTTGGCTCTTGGGGACCATGACCTTGGCCTTTGGGTTGCTCTTTTGTAATAAATAAACTCTCGATAGTATGTTTTTACAAAGGTTTTAGTCTCATTTTGGCTTTGCAGTTTTCATCCCTTTTTGTTTGGGCGTTTGTGGTGGTTATTTGGGGGCTTTTTGCGTGAACCGGAATTTCGGACGTGACAGCTCGAGCGGACCGTCGGGGAGCAGACTTTTTAAAGTAGCGTGTGGGCTCTTTTTCTCTCTTTCTTTTCATCTCTCTCTCTCTCTCTCTCTCTCTCTCTCTCTCTCTCTTTAGAGCTAAAGTGAGAGCAAGGGTTTGTGTTTAGAGAGTGGTTGGAGCTTCCTTGGCACTTCTTGAAAGGATTTCTTGCTTCCATCTTTATCATTTTCCCGTTGGAGGTTCAAACTAGATGTTAGAAGCTTTATTCTCACTGTGTGGTTGGAGCACGTTTAGGGCCTTTTCTTGTAGATCTAGCCTCCTAAAGGTAGGATCTAAGACCATCTTTGAATATCTTTGGGATATGTGTTGTATTTTAAATTTATGAACATAAAAGCATAAAAATGGTATTTTCAAAGCCCTAGGTTAGGGTTTGATGTTAAAGAAGGTTAAATCTTAGATCTATGGGGGATTTAACATGTTTCTGTCTTTACATTGCCGTTACATACGGTTGGATTGAGTAATGATGAACTAGGATTTGAAATTGGGTTTGAACTATGAAAATTAACGGTTTTTAGGGTTAAGGGATCCGTATGTTGAAATTGATATGATTATTAGTTAAATTGAGGTTTGTGATAACCTATTGCACAATTATTCTATAAATTTTTGTTACACATGTTGATGCCAAGAGAAAATTTGGATTTTATTGTGTAAAATTGATGAATGAGTGGATTTAAACCATGTAGACAGTTAATTCGGGTTATGAGCCCTAAAGAAATTGAATATGTGAATAAGGGAAACATGTAATGATATGGGTTTGGCGAGAGAAACCATTTGGATTGGACTCGTGCGTGTGTACTGTGATTTGATATATCAGAAAGAACCAATTTTGGGATCCAAGGATAGTTTAAGTTTGGGCACGAGTTGCTCCACGATGAAAAACTAAAAAATTACGCAGATTGAGTTCTTTGCCCGCCGGCTAGCAACCGAAAAAGGACGTTAGTCGTGTCAGGGTATACAATGTCCCGTTATTCCATGGGCCCCATGTGGCCGAGTCGGTTGTAACGCGAAGCGAGTCTATACGCCTGTCCGGCGTCAGTTCCTATGTTTTTAAAACACGTGTTGGTGGAATATAAGAAGTGTCAACTAAGTGTGCGTGTGTGTGTGCATTGTAAAGGATTGGGTTGGTAAAACCTTAAATGGATAAAATGATGGGATGCTAAAATGTGTTGGGTTGGTTGAGAATGGTAAAATGGTTGGGTAAACTGGTTAACTTCACTGACATTAAGGAGTATGGAACAATAATCCTTTTATACAAAACTTGGTTATGTAATTGGAGTTTAACTTGGGACAAATGAGGTTGATTTTGATTAAACACATATGTGCATCCCGCATATCCACCTTCATATGTTATGTATATGTTAATTGTTAGCCTTTTTTCTATGAACTTCAGCTCATGTTATTTGACAACATTTCAGGTGATAACGGGAAGAAGGTCTTGGAGTAAAATGGATGGTCGATGGACCCTTTTTGAGTAGTGATAGGAATACATCCTCACTTGTTTTATCTTTTGAGAAATGACCTTGTAAAGATGTAATTCTTGCTTCCTTTATGAGTATTGAAAGTTGGGTCAAAATACCTGTATTATAAGGCCTTGTGGTCGCATATTCATAATTTGTATGCATGTGAGGACGTTAGTTCGTTTGTTAGGTTGAAAACTTCAACTTTTATTAATGTATCTTGATTTTGAAGTTTAATTTCGGGTGCATAGTTGCAGGATGGTTATTTGACACTCAGATGTATTTTTTTACATCTTAGTTTCGCCTATTAAAAATTAGGTTTAAAGGAGATAAGAAAAGTGGTTGTTTTTCCAAAGCATAGAAAATCTCACAGTTTTTGCCAGTAATTCTCAGGTGTCTCACCGTTCGAGCGGTGAGGAGTCCGCTCAAGTGGACTCTGCTAGGTGGATTTCATCGAAAATTGTTTTAAAGCGGGTTTTTCTTAAATAACCTTCGAGTCCATCTTTTGGGGTACAAATTGATTGTTTTCGGGAATGTTTTCGGAAGGAATTGGGCATTCATTTCGGGTTAATTTCCAAAGTTTATTCGGGTTTATTATTTCTAAATCGGGGCATTACATCACATGATTTCATTCGTTATTTGAGTATTCTAATTTTCCCCATAGAATTCAAATTCGATAAGTTTAGCTTCAGAAATTTAAAGCTTGAATGAAATCTTCATTTATCATATATCAAGTTTATAAAACCATGTCATGCCCCAAAACCTGGGTCACGTAAAAAGCCCACAAAACAGCCATTTTGGGATGTCACGATCCACCAAAACTGCCAGAACTCAAACGGATCAAAGATCAAATAAAAAACCAGATTTTATTTGTAAAATAATTAAGAAAATATGCCATTTTATATCAAAAAGGGATAAACTCAAGCTTTTCCCGCAAAAATCTCCTTTCGAAACAAAACAAAACAAAAACAAAAATCAACTTTTGGTCACAGCGGCTGTCCGCTCGAACGTTCAGAGGCCCTCTCGAGCGGTACGCTCGAGCGGTGAGACGCCCAAGAGTTTTTCTAGCCAAAAACCAAAAAAACTTCTCAAATCTCAAAAATACACCTAAAAACATGGTCTCTGAACAGGGCTTTAAATAAATAAATTTAGGAAATAAAACCGTTATTTGATAAAGAAACCACTTCTCAGACTTGAAAATGAAACCTTGAAGGCATAAAACACCAAACAGAACAGACAAAACTACTAACCGTCCGAGTACGTCGCTGTGGGAAGCTTCAGCTCTGTTTACAAAAAACAAGGATGGGTCCTTGAGGTTATGTATTGACTACCGGAAGTTGAAATGAGTAACGGTGAAAAACAAGTATTATATGCCTAGGATTGATGACTTGTTTGATCAGTTGAAGGGCTCGAGTTATTTTTCAAAGATCGATTTGAGGTCAGTGTATCATCAATTGAAGATTAGGGACGAGGACATAGCGAAGACCGTCTTTCAGACTCATTATGGTCACTATGAGTTTTTAATTATACCGTTCGATTTGATGAACACTCCTGAGACATTCATGGGTTTGATAAACCGTATTTTTCATCTGTATTTGGACAGTTTTGTGGTTGTATTCATAGATGATATTCTTATCTATTCACCCACGAGGGAGCTGCATGAGGAACACTTACGTATTGTTCTATAGCTGTTGAGAGAGCATCGTTTATATGTGAAGTTTGAGAAGTGTGAATTTTGGATGTCTAAGGTGAAATATCTTGGACAAGTGGTGTCGAGGGATTGAGTATCGTAGATTCTTCAAAGACTGACGCGGTAACAACCCGACTCAAACCCTAGTATTAGCGACAGATAGATAACGAGAGCTTAGGTTGCTGCAAGAAACCGTAATTCAACTCGAAACCCAAATTTGACCCGAAAAACTCTCAAATGACCAAATACTCAGAGGCAAAATTCTAATACTCAAAAAAGTCTTGGGACAGCTTAAATTAAGTAAATAACATAAAATACAAAATTAAAAATTAAAAATTTTCATAATTAGGGTAAAATAACCATTTTGCCCCTAATATAGCAAAAAGTCTTAAAAAAATTCAAAATTTGACATATGAACACCCAAAATCAAATATTTATATACAATTAATTAATAAAAGACAAAATAACAACAAAAATAACAAAAAAACCCTTGCATAGCCGGTTACCTAGGGAATTGTGCACAAAAAGCTACTTTTTACCTTTTTAAGCTTAAAAATGATTAAAAAATATATATATAAATTAAGCATTATTACGATCTAATACTTTTTATACAAGTAATATGCATAATAATGTAATAATATAAGTCAATAAAAGCAAATAAATAATTATTTAAAATCTCTACATAATAAATAAGTCAAAAAGTCAATTGTTGTTAAACTAGCTTAAAATGACTTAAAAGCCTATACCTATTTAATTAATTGCTATCAAAATTATGATAATTCATGAAAAGACTAAATTAATTATAAACACATTAATATAAAAAGTTTTAGTAGGTCGAGATACCAAAAATATACATAAAATTAATATTTTATGCATTTTATTGCACAAAATCGTACCAAAACTCAATTTAAATCCTAAAATAAGGCAAAATCAAATCTTGAGACTCCCAAGCCAGACCCCACCTACCAAATCTGATTTTCAATGTCTCAAATAAACCCCACCTCCCATGCAACCAATAAGAATTAAGGAGAATTTGAAATAAAGCTTACAAGCAATTATTATATCTCTATTGTATTTTTATTTTAAAAACACACCAAACACCTTTCTACTCCATGCGTTTTTGGCTGAGAGAGTGAGAGAGAGAGAGAGACCAAAAATTTTCTAAGTGTTCTAAGAGAGAAGAAGGAAGGAAGATGAAGGAAGGAGTAAGGAAGAATCAAGGAGTAAGCAACAAAGTCAAGTCCTACCTTTCTTCAACCTTTTGAGCATCCAAACAAATAAGTAAATTTCCTAACACCTTATTTCATTCTTCCATAAAATAGTCCTCATTCTATCTCTATAATCAACCCTAAGAATAAGAAACAAAGATTAACTCAAAAAGGCATCGTAGGAGTAGATTGTTGATTATTCGTGCTAGATTAAGCCTTGCATGTTCGTGCATGTGAATAATTTTGAGTTTTATGGCTTAAATATATTCTGTAACTTTGGTTTGTATGAGTATATAACATGCATGCAAAGAAAATACATCAAAAATTAACACCACATGAGCTAAGTTATCAAAACCCTAGATAACCTGATTTTCTGGACATTTCAACATTCTATCACAAACTTTAAAATAGAATAACTAATTGTAGAAAAATGATCGTAAAGTGATTTTTGTGTGCAGACCTACATTTTTAAGTTATCTATCATAAAAAATTGGTTTAAAGTAATTTCGTTGGGTAGAACTCCAGATATACCATTTTTACCAAAGAGTGTCAGATTTTGACGACTCTGAGTTACAGACACCAAAACCCTAGGTTAGAGTGAGAACCGAGTTTAGGTCAAAACATAAAACTTGTAGATAAGACATTTATCTTTCCGTCCTCCAAAACGGAGCTAAAAATATGATGGCTTGATAGGTTAAAATCCTTCAAAAAATCACTATCAGACATTTTTGTGAGACCCAAAACCTATGTTAGAGTGAGAACCGTACTTAGGTCAAAACATAAAACTTGTAGCTAATATATTTATCTTACTGTCCACAAAAAAGGAACCAAAAGCTATAAAGGTTTGATAGGTTAAAATCCTTCCCAAAGTCACTGTTGTGAATCAGTGACTGACAGAGCTCTCTATCACACATTTTTGTGAGACCAAAACTCTAAGTTTTTAATAGCCAAATCCAAAAGTGGTAAACATTAAAAATGTAGCTGACATATTAAACTAAATATTGAACACAAATCAACCCAAAATACCCTTGGATGGTAGCCCAAAGGCCTTATGAATTCTCTGTTGAGAATCGATTCTACAGACCATTTTTAAGTTGACTGAACCCTTTTTATCAATTGGTCAAAATCACCAAATTGTTTCAAAAAACTAGCCCTGGCACAAAACATGAAACTTGTAGGGGACACGTTAAACTAATACATCCCTAAGACTCAGACCCATAGCCCTTGAATTGATGCCATAAAACCATGTCCAACAGAGGCCCAAATTCTGTACTTTTCTCCGTAAAGTGCTGAATAGTCTTCATTTAATTAAAATAAAAGACCCTTTTTTCCTAGGATCTAACCTTAGTGCTAAACATGAAAGTTGTAGGAAATATTTTTATCTAATTAGTGTTCAAAATTCAGAAATTAAATCCATGCCTAGGTACTTAAAAACACTGTTGTAACTTTAAATTTGACAATTGAATACTTACTTAAATTGGCCAAGTGCTTGAGTAGCATGCTACTTTATGAAACTTGAACATATGAACTTTACTTGATTCATGTGAGTGATTGAGGTATGAAATTAACAATTTGATGATTAGAAACCATGCCAATAGGTTCGATCCATATCACTTGAATTGTAGACTATGCTTTGTATAATTGTACTTAATGCTTTAGCGAGTTGTACCCTGTGCCATATTGTGTTTATATGCCATGCTATATTTAATTGTATACAAAATGCATATTGCACATCATGAGCATTCCTATACTAGATCTTGGATTATTGGAGTACCTTTTGTACCTATTATTGTGCGTTGGGTTATATGGACATCATTCCTTTTGTAGTTTTCAATCTAGGGTGTCCATGGTTGCCAATGATTTGGGAAGTTGTTATTATGAGAAAGGGTTTATTATGAAAAAGGGGAAAAGCACCATGGGTTTATCACTAGCCTTTTAATTTTTGTACTTTAGACTTTGGGTTAACGCCAAACGAGCATTCTTATCCTTATGGTGGGTTTTGTGCGCAAGTAATCTGACTAGAGAACATGGAATAAGGATGGATGGGTTGGAATAATGATGGAACTGGCTTCCCTATGCTGTTTCCATTGAGTAAAACGGCTGAGGCATGAAGCCAAGACGAGTGTTTACCTTTTGCAACGAGGCAAGAATAGGGTTGGTGGTCAGGTTCCTATTAAGTCTACTCTGTAATTTTTGGTGTGGAATTCATGATATTGTTCTAGATGTATGTTGGGTTGTGCAACTGCATTGTATTCATCTGCATCATGCACTTGCACAATTGTTCTTACCCTATTGAAAATGTTAAATTGTCTGTCTATTTGGACTCAAAATTGTATTGAGTATTATACGATATGTATTGTAGGATAATTTGTTATAAGTTTGTTAGACGATTTAGGAAATTTGCTTCTGGGCTTTGAATCGTAGCATTTGTGCCTCAGGTGAAGAAGAGGAACGCTTTGAGGAAGGTGTATTCGTTGAAGAAGAAGATTTTGAGAAACGGGGTGAGTGGCAGGAGCCGACTGACCGCAACAACACCATTTGAAGACATTAACTTTCTTGCTTTTTGTTCTTTATTTCAGTCTCCACGATCATTTTGTAATTTTTGTTAAACTTTCTGGATAATTGTAATCACTAAGTATTCTGAACAAGTTCTGAACATTTAATGATGTAGTATTATTCATATGTAATTATGAATGCATGGTAGAATATCTCCTTTAATTATAGTTATGTATGTCCCGACATGCCCGTAAGATGGGGAGTCACAGACGCAGTGATGGATTGGGAACGACCAAAGAATGTGTATGAGATTCGTAGCTTTTTGGGTTTGGTAGGTTACTACCAGCGGTTTGTGAAAGACTTTTCTAGGCTTACTGCACCGATGACGCGTCTTATACAAAATAAAGTTATGTTTGTTTGGAGTGAGTCCTGTGAGTTAGCGTTTTAGGAGTTAAAGAAAAGGTTGACTAGTGCACCAGTGTTAATTATTCTAGAACGAGGTTTGGGTTACACAATGTATTATAATGCGTCACATGATGGTTTGAGTTGTGTTATGATGCAAGAAGGTAGAGTTGTGGCGTACGGATCTCGGCAGTTGAAGACTCATGAGAAGAACTATCCGACACATGATTTGGAGTTGGCATTCGTGGTCTCTACCTTGAAGGCATGGCGGCATTATCTTTATGGTGAGCATTTTGATATTTTCTCCGATCACAAGAGTTTGAAATACTTATTTTCGCAGAAAGACCTAAATCTATGCCAGCGACGGTGGATGGAGTTTTTGAACGATTATGACTTTGAACTGCAGTACCATCTGGGAAAGGCCAATGTTGTGGTCGACGCTCTTAGTAGGACATCTCATGTTTCGTTAGCTTCCATTACTATACGAGAATAGGACATGCTTGGAGAAGTTAGTGAGTTTGATATATGTCTCGGGGATACAGGGAAGGGTGCGACGTTGTTTTTCATAGTTTTACGGCCTATGTTGGTTGCTCGTATGCTAGAGGTTCAACAGATAGATCAAGAGACTCAAATGTTACGGGACCGTATTGCTAGTGGAAACGATACCACGGGGTGGGTTGTGAGTCCGAATCAGAGCTTAAGATTGGCAAGGATATTTTTTGTACCCGAGTCATGCCGTGCCAATGCACTACAGGATTTTCACCATTCTCATCTTGTAGTACAACCAGGAGACACCAAGATGTATCATGATTTGCACTTCCAGTTTTGGTAGAAGGGAATGAAGAGAATGGTGATTTAGTTTCTTTCTTGGTGCCTTATTTGTTAGCAAGTAAAGGCGAAACATTAGAAACCAGCAGGGTATCTATAACCATTGGCAATATTAGAATGGACGTGGAAGAACGCCACATTGGACTTTGTATTGGGACTTCCTAGATCGCCTAAGGGACATGACGCTGTTTGGGTTGTTGTCGATAGGCTGACGAAGTCAGCACACTTATCTCCCATTCGCGTGAAGGATTCTATGGACAAACTGGGTAGATTGTAAGTCGGCGATTGTAAGTCGCCGAGATAGTTCGGTTACACGGGGTACCTGTATCTATTGTTTCTGATCGAGACCCGTGCTTTACATCGCGCTTTTCGTAGAGCCTTCAGGTGGCTCTAGGGATGAGCTTGATGTTCAATACATCTTTTCACCCTCCGATGGATGGTCAGTCTGAGCATACCATACAGATATTAGAGGACATATTGAGAGTTTGTGTGCTTGATTTTTGGGGTTCTTGGGAAGATCACCTACCGTTGGTAGAGTTTGCATATAACAATAGTTACCAGTCTAGTATTGGGATGGCACCTTTTGAGGCTTTGTATGGCATGCCGTGTAGATCGCCAGTATGTTGGATAGATGTGGGAGAGGCCGTAGTTTTGGGACCTGACCTAGTGCGAGAAAAGACGAAAAAGATTGCTATGATTTGTTGACATTTAGTGACGGCCCGAAGTCGTCAGAAGAGCTATGCTGATCAGAGGAGGAAACCCTTGGAGTTTAAGGTGAAAGACCACGTGTTTATGAATGTCTCGCCATGCAAAGGTTTGATGAGGTTTGGCCGTAGCGGGAAATTATCACCGCGTTTCATTGGGTCGTTTGAGATCCTTCAGAGGATTGAAAAGATGGCATATCGACTAGCTTTGCCTCCTCAGCTGTCGTCTGTGCACGATGTGTTTCATGTTTTCATGCTACGAAAGTATGAACCGGACCTGTCACATGTGTTAGATTGGGCTGAGTTATGAGTGGATGAGGATGTTACTTACGAGGAGCGACCTATGAAGATCTTGGACACGAAGGAGTAAGTGTTGAGAGGGAGAACTATTGCTTCTGTTAAGGTTCTATGGCTCCACCGCGGAATTGAAGAAGCGACGTGGGAGCTTGAGTCCGGAGTTCATGCTAAATTCCCAGAGTTGTTTGCTTTGTGACCTTATAGCGAATTTCGGGGATAAAATTCCTTTAAGGGTGGAGAATTGTGAGACCTGGTTCTTTTTTTTTTGTTATCTATATATTCAATGTGTTTGATTTTGTTTCATCATTTTAGAACAGCATGTTATATGTGTTTTACGTATGTGTTTTATGCTAGTTCGGGTTTCGGAAGGCTAGTTTGAAACCGTTTTGAAGTTTTTTCGTTGGTTGGACACTGGAGAATTGTCCGTGTTGGCAATAGCCTTTCAATTGACTGAAGGGGTGAATCCAGTCGACTGGATGTTCTGAGTGGTGGTTCAGTCGACTAAGGTTGGAGGTTCAGTCGACTGACCTGTGGCGGTGGTGAGTTTTTGGATTTTCTAGTAGCTTTTCAATCGACTGAGTTTCTGTACGGGTCTGAGCCTATAAATGTCAACCCTTTAGAAGATATTTTATAAAACCTAGCTTCTTGTGTCGGTTTCCTTTTCCTCCACCTTCTCTCTAGATTTTTGGTGAGCCCAGGCTTTGTTTTTAACGATCAGGTAGTGGATCCTTGGTTTCCTCGCCAAGGGCTTCCCATCTATTCGGGCAAAATCTTTTTTTGACGAAGTTTGATTTTCGAGGCATCGAGTTTTTGACTCATCGAGGTAGGATCATAGACTTTCATGACTTAAAAGGGTGCTACGTGCAATATTATGCATTTTTACTGTTTTAAAATGCATGAAAAGTGATTCTAAGTGTTTAGACCATGGTTGGTTGAATGAAATGGCTTTCAAAGTGCTTTTATGGTTTATTCCATAATTTTTGGACGTGTGGATATCCGTGGTTTTAAGAAAGGAGATTTAAAAACAGAGGAATTTATGTAAGTCTCAAAAACCGTGTTATGGATGTTTGGAGCTAACCCTTAGGGTTGAGCTTGGATTTCAAATGTTTGGTGGAGATGTGGGTTTATCTCGACGATTATGTGAATGATACAATGGTATGTATGTGGATATTTAGTACATGTTTATGTGCGTACTCATATCTGTTGAATCATGCAAAGATCTACATATTAGGGCAAGTGATTGTCCCGCGGTGAAAGACCGCAAAGAACTTGATGATTGAGTTAGTATTATTTTCGAACAGTGAAAGACCGTAAAAGAGTATGACATGCATATGAACTCTTGTGTATGCTTAATATATTGTCGGACATTGTTAGATGTCGAGAGACGACAAGAAAAGTTGTGATTTTTTAGAAGTAAAATCGTTCTTTTTTTTTTTTATGCTCGTGTCAGTCGGAATATTCATATTATTTGTGTTAGCATGTTTTGCTTTTAGATTCATGCTAGTCTCTTTTTCCTATTGAGTTTCGACTCATGGTGTGGGATTTGTGAAAACCTTTTTCAGGTGACGGTGATCATGGGTGTTGATATAGTGGAGCTCTGGAGGTGGAAGACTTTGTTCAATGTTTTCTTTTATTTGTTTTGGGATCATGTATTGTTACATGTATTGCCTATTTTTAAAGGCATGTTTTGTAAGCCTTGAGGCAATATACTATGCATGCATGGAATAGAATGTATGTTGTTTGGAGAAAAGAACCTCAGGTAACCCTTTTGAATCCAAATGAAACCTTGTTTTCAAAAAAGGGAGGTTTGGTGGACCTCGTGACCCTGGTTTTGGGGCGCGACAAAACATTAATGGATCTTAGGTTAGGTTGTAGCCTCTAGCACCCCAAATTCTCAACCATCATATTTTATAGTTTTAATTGCCCCTTATGGATTTTAATTTCACAACATAAACAACTATCCTGAATTCCATCCATAAAATTTTCAGCTTATTTAGAGTTTTTGTCAAATCTCAAGGCAACTTAGAATTTCATATTATTCATGTTCAAATTTGACACAATTCAAAGCAAAAACACCTTAATTAGTCCATATCCTACCTTAAAGGGCCTCACATCTTCAATTTTGCTAACCAAGAATTGCCCTAGAATTTCGGCCAAATTAGTTTTGCCCCATGAAACTTCGAATGCATCCCTCCAATTAATTATATCTTCATTCTTTTGTGGGCTTCCAATTTCGAGAGTTACATCCATCAATTTCGTAAATAAAAAGAAGAGGTTAGGGTTTTAGTATATCATTCTTAAATTTTATGATTTCATAAGATTAACATAGAAATCATCCCATATCTTTTATCAATACAACAAATTGAGTAAAGATCCTACGTCTTGGGAGTAGAAATCCCAAATTCGAAAACCCTAGATATTTTTGGCCACAACAATCATCGCGATTCAATTCCTTCGTCAAGGCATTAAAACCACATTCGCAATCAACGATTCAGTTAATTCATCAGTCCATGGTATTGTGAAGCTGTAGGAACATGATGAGTAGAATTTGATTTTGACGGTGTTCCCAACGCCAATTGCTCTAATGCCGCTTGATTTATGCGTGGGAAAATCTAGGGTTTGTTGGACAACAGGATCAGATCGAGCACGGTGATTGTGGTGGTGGTTCGGCTTGGGAGGAGGTGGTGATGCTATCACGCCCCAAACTCCAGGTCACGCGAACCGCTAACGAACAACCACCAAAACCACCCGAACAAAAAAGGCAAAAAATTATAAAGCCCAAACGAGGCAAAAACCTTTGTAAAAACGTATTATCGAGAGTTTATTTAATTTAAAAGAGTAGCCCAATAGACTACTGTTACGGCCACACAAGCCAAGCGTTTAAAAACAAAATACATGTTTTGGATAAGAAAATCTTTTCTTTTAAAAAGAAGCATAGACCGTTCCAAAATCTTCCTCGATGCACAAGAGTTTGAATGAAACTTAAACCATTTGAAATTCCCTTTTTGTAAACCGTTGCATCAACCAACGAAAAACGTAATAAGAAACTACGAAAAATAACAACCAACCCATAGTTCTCTCGAAAGCATAAATCATGCATACATCGGCCCACGGCCATAATAAATACATATGTTTTACAACATGTTACATCCAAACATGAAACATATACAAAAAGGTAAAAACTACCTATCCAGACAAAACAAAAGTCGTGTCATCAGCCACCTCCGAGCACCTCAAGGTCAACCTACAGGGCCACATTCACCTAAATTTTTTTTTACAAATCCCACAACGTGAGCCGAAACCCAATAGAAACAGAGTATAAAACCGTAATGCAGGATATGCAATCACACAACATAAAGCTGACTTAACCACATGAGCCAAAAAGTGTTTTATATCCCAAAACCATAAGTTTTCCATCAAGCTAACACGAGCCTCAAAAAGGATCTTCATCCTCAAAACCAAGCATTTCAAAAATGCAATAACGTTTCACAGTTAAAGAAAAATAGTAACTGAAACGTTATTTTTTCACTCGACTCACACAACTGAGGAAAAAGAAAATGATATTTTCCTCTCGAAACACACAGCCGAGGAAAAAAAAAAGAATCCTATGTACCGACTCTGTCACACACACAGGGACAAAGGCAACAACTATAGACTCCTGTCCATTACCTTTCCCTGAACAACTTAAGGCCTGCTAGGAAATGACAAGTTCTATATAGAGTAACAACAATGCAGCCACACACGGGGGCAACTAGCTCTTTACAAGCTAAAATCGAGGGAAGAAGTACCCAACTTGTAACATCCCGGTCCTGACTCTATTTGTAACCACCTAGAGCGTAACAACCCGTGTTAGTAATTCAACCCAAACCTATAGTTTAAACGAGTACATTACAATTACCCCAAAAAAAACGCAAACCCTAGCATTAGCGACAATTAGTTAACAAGATCTTAGGTCGCTAAAAGGATGAAAATCCTAACTCTACGAGAAACCCAATTTTGACCCGAAAATCCTAAAAGATCAAATACTCAGAGACAAAACCCCGATACCTAGAAAAGTTTCAAAACAGCCTAAATTAAGTAAATAACATAAAATATAAAATTAAAAATTAAAAATTAAAAATTAAAAATTAAAAATTAAAAATTCTCATAATTAGGGTAAAATGACCATTTTGCCTCTAGTACAGTAAAAAGTCTTAAAAATTCAAAAAATTGACACATGGACACCCAAAATCAGATATTTATATGCAATTAATTAATAAAAGACAAAATAACAACAAAAATAATAAAAATACCCTTGCATAGTCGATTACCTAGGAAATTGTGCCCAAAGCTACTTTTTACCTTTTTAAGCTTAAAAATAAAAAAAAATTGTATAAATTAAGCATTATTATGACCTAAGACTTATTATACAAGGAATATACATAATAATATAATTAATATACAAGTAATATACAAGTAATATACATAATAATATAATATTGATTAACAAAAGTATACAAATTATTATTTAAACTATCTACACAATAAATATGTCAAAAAAAATTAATTCTTGTCAAACTAGCTTAAATTGACTTAAAAGCCTACACCTATTTAATTAATTACTACAAAAATTATGATAATTTATGAAAAGACTAAATTAACTATAAACACATTAATATAATAGGTTTTAGTAGGGTAAAATACCAAACAGATACATAAAATTAAAATTTTATGCACTTTCTTGCACAAAATGGTACTAAAATATAATTTAAACCCCATAATAATGCAAAATTGACTTTTAAGGTTCCCCAAACATCCCAGCTGAAATCCCTATCTGTACAAATCTGATTTTGTAAGTATCAAATATCACCCACCTCCCATGCAACCAATGAAAATTGAAAAAAAAATTCAAAATAATGCTTGCACCCTAATAATTAAGTTACCTATTTTTCTATAAATAAAAACACACCCATACCCCATTGCCCTCTTCATATTTTGACACTTTAGTGAGGGAGAGGGTCCAGAAAGTTTTCTAAGTGTTTCAAAGAGAAGAAGGAGAGGAGAAGGAAAGAAGGAAGAAGAGGCTAGGAGGGACCAAGGAAAATGCAATAAAGCCAGGTCCCATCCTTCTTCAACCCTTAGAGCATCAAAACAAGTAAGTAGTTCCCCTAAATCCTTCTGTCATACTATCATAAAATAGCCCTCAATCGATTCTTACAATCAACCCTAAGAATAAGAAACAAAGATTAACTCAAAAAGACGTCGTAGAAGTAGAATATAGACTGTTTATGAAAGATTAAGCCTTGCGTGCTTGCATGTGAATATTTTTCAATTTTATGGCTTGAATATGTTATGGAGTTTTGATTTGTATGAGTATATGACATGCACTCAAAGAAAATACATCAAAACTAAACACATGAGCTAAGTTGTCAAAATCCTAGATAACCTGATTTTTTGGGCATGCTAACTTTTTCCCACGAACTTTAAAATACCATAACTAAATGTAAAAAAATGATATAACTGTGATTTTTGTGTCCAGACCTAGATTTTTAAGTTCTCTTTTATAAAACATTGGTTTGAAGTGATTTCGTTCGGTAGAACTGCAGATATACCTTTTTTACCAAAGCATGTCAGATTTTGATGACTCTGAGTTGCAGACACCAAAATCCTAAGTTATAGTGAGAACCGAGCTTAGGTCAAGACATAAATCTTGTAGATAACACATTTATCTTGCTATCCACCAAAACGGAGCCAAAAATATGAAGGCTTGATAGGTCCAAACCCTTCCCAAAATCACTATTGTGATTCTGTGACTAACAGAGCTCTTTATCATACCTTTTTGTGAGACCAAAAACCTAAGTTTTTAATAACCAAATCCAAAAGTGGTAAACATTAGAAATGTAGATAACATATTAAACGAAATACTGAGCAAAACTTAGGCCAAAATACTCTCGGATGGTGCCCCAAAAGTTTTTAACATTCTCCGTTGAAAACCAATTCTGCAGACCATTTTTAGGCTGACTGAACCTATTTTATAAATTAGCCAAAATCACTAACATTTTCCAAACAACTTTCCCTAGCACAAAACATAAAACTTGTAGGGAACACCTTACAATAAAATCTCCCCCAAAATCAAACCCATATCCCTTGTATTGATGCCCCAAAACTGTGCCCAACAGAAGCCCAAATTCTACACTTTTCTTTGTAAAGTGCTGAATAGTTTTTCTTTAATTAAATCAAATAATCTTTTTACCCTAGGATCTAACCTTAGTGCTAAACATAAAAGTTGTAGAGAATATTTTTATCTAATTAGTGTTTAGGAATCAAAAATTAAATCCATGTCTAAGTACCTCAAAACACTATTATAACTTTAAATTTGGCAATTAAACACTTACTTAAATTTGGCTAAGTGCTTAAGTGGTATGCTACTTTATGAAACTTGAACATATGGACTTTACATGATTTATGTGAGTGATCGGTGTATGAAATTAACAATTTGATGATTAGAAACCATGCCGATAGGTTGGACCCATATCACATGAATTATATATTAGCCTTCGTATATTTGTACTTTATACTTTAGCGAGTTGTACCTTGTGCCATGTCGTGTTTATATAACATACTATAATTAATTGTACACGAGAAGTATATTACAAATCATGAGCATTCTTATATTGCATCTTGGGTTATTGGAGTCCCTTTTGTACCTACAATTGTAGGTTGGGTTGTATGAAAATCATTCCTTCTGTGGTTTTGAATTTAAGGCGTCCATGGTTGCCAATGATTTGGGAAGTTGTTATTACGAAAAAGGGTTTATTATGAAAAAAGAGTAAGGCACCATGGGTTCATCACTAGCCTTTTAATTTCGGTACTTTAGACTTTGGGTTGTCGCCAAACGAGTATTCTTGCCCTTAAGGTGGGTTTTGTGCGCAAGTAATATGGCCAAAGAACTTGGAATTAGGATGGACGATTTGAAATAAGGATGGAATTGGCTTCCCCATGCCATTGCCATTGAGTAAAATGACTGAGGCATGAAGCCAAGGCGAGTGTTTACCTTTCGCAACGAGGCAAGAATGGGTTTGGCGGTCAGGTTCCCATTAAATCTACTCTGTAATTCTCGGCGTGAAATTCATGATATTGTTCTAGATGCATGTCGGGTTGGGCAACTGCATTGCATTCATCTGCATCACACACTTGCACAATTGTTCATATATATGCTTACCCTATTGAAAACGTTAAATTGTTTGTCTATTTGGCCTCAAAATTGTATTGGGTATTATAAGATAGGTATTGTAGGATATTTGTTGTGAGCATGTTAGATGGTTTAGGAAATTTGTTTCTGGTCTTTGGGTCATGGCATTCGTGCCAGCGGTGAAGAAGAAGAACATTTTGAGGAAGGTGTGTTTGTAGAAGAAGAAGACTTCGAAGAATGGGTGAGGGGAAGGAGCCAGCCGACCCCAACAACGCCACTTGAAGACTTAGAATTTCTCTTTTTGCTCTTTTGTTCAATCTCCACAAATATTTTGTAAACTTTTATTAAACATTCGAGATGACTGTAATCATTAAATATTTTGAACAAGTTCTAAACCTGTAATAATGTAGTATTTATCATTTGTAATTATGAATACATGGCTAGAATATTCTCTTATCTATACTTATGTATGTCCTGACGTGCTCGGAGGACGGGGCGTCACACAACTGCTCTTTACGGGCTAAAATCGAGGGAAGAAGCACCCAAACCAAACACTGCTATGGTACATCTAACGAATCATTTAAAAACCAGTACGTAGCTCAACTACGAACAACTCGTAAAATAGTTATACATCAACATGTATAAAAAGAGATCTAGAGCCCACTGCCACGTCATCCATTAACATGGAGATCAAAAACCATTAAAACGTCTTTCCATCAAACGTTTAAAAAGCTGAGACTAAACCCCGAGGGTTAGCTCCAAACCTTCAAAAACACTTTTTTTTTAAAGATTGTCACAAATCCTTTTGTTTCAAAACCACCATTTTGAAAACCATGAACATTCACAAGTCCATATCCTGTAAAAACCAAGAAAAAGAGCAAAACATGCTTTTTAATCTGAACAACATGGTTTAAACATGAAAATACAATATTTAAAGCGATTTCAATTGGTGAAAAAGTATATAATTACACGTCGTACCATTTTAAGACAACATAGTCTAGGATCCTACCTCGTTGAGCAAAAAGCTCGACGTCTCAAAAATCGAACCTCGACGAAATGAGATTCTGTCCAAATAGATGCGAAGCCCCCGACACCAATATCATGGATCTACTGTCCGATCGCTGAAAACGAAGCCCTGAGCCCATCAAAATCTAGAGAGAAGGCAGAAAATACCAAAACTTATCTTAGAAGCTAACTTTTTCAAAATATCTCCAAGCTCTTGATATTTATAGACATGGCAAACTTTAGGAGTTCAGTCGACTGGATGTGGTCATTGGAAAGAAAAAAATTCTCCCACCGCCACTGGTCAGTCGACTGAACTCACCAAGTCAATCGACTGGATCGACATCCTCAATCAACTAGACTGCTTTCTCAAACCGTTTCCAGCATCAAAGCATAGTTCCAAACATGTACCTATACCATTACCGAGGTCAAGTGTTAATTCTAATTCCATCAATGCTTAAATCATTTAAAAAATAAAACAGGTCGGGCTCTCACAACTCTCCCCCTCTTAAAGGAATTCCGTCCCCAAAATTCAACACTGAAACTCAAGCCATTCACCAACTCATCAACCATCAACAATCTCTGATGCAAACCCAGCGATACCGCACAACGACAGAAATGTCCTAACAACTGAAATCACAAACCTGTCATCACACAAGGTAATCACGACTTGAAGATTCGATCTACACACAAATTGCCCACACGTGTAAGTCCCACTGACACAGTTGTCATCCAAGAAACATCCGCAAAACGTCGGATCAATATCTAACTCACACTGCTAAACCTCAAAACATAACTGTCACAGTACACAAACCACTCCAGCGACAAACGCATCACACGAGACCAATCTACCATGGTACATGGTTCTAAACACTCTCTACTCCAAGACATAAAGACTATCATCCTCGTCTTCACTGCCACATACTGGCTCAATCACACCTCACAATACACACCAAGGGCTATCTCTTGGGATCCAAACACATGACGTTAAATCTTGACATCGATCTCACGAAGCCACATATTACACATAAAAATTTTACTCAAGTTCTGACGATCCCCAAACGACCATCGACTTTGATACCACATCGCTGCCCTGCTGATGAAACAATACAAACACGTAGTTGACACGACACCCATCCACGAGTAACAACATAAACGTCCAACTCCAGAGAGAAGATCACTTAACTCACTTGGAATACTAAAGAACACATTCCCTCTAAAACTCCATCCTTTATCCGATCTTCCATCGCGAACCATAATTTTCACCGTAGAGAAACACTAGGTGATACACCATTGTTCCAGACAAGGTTCCACACAACCGAAAACCAATCCGACATCATAGCTACAAGTTACTTGACCCCACGAGTCACTTGACCCAACACATCATGCAGATAAAACATATCATAGGTATCTAATAACCTACACAAATCCAATTATGTCTCCCGTGCAACCGCACATCACTACACATCTCGACGTCTCACCATCAGATCATTGATACCAAGGCTACAGATTAACATCAAATCAGACGTGATCACCATCATTTGACAAAGCAAACATGGTCATCGTGATCCGGCAAGGCAAACATGCTGACCATCATCCAACATCAACTTCAACGCAGAACACATACATCAATGCCATGAGTCCACAATAGTAGAATAATCGAACCCAAGATTTGTCCGTTAAGTAACCAACCAAGACTTGCGTCTTACACTTAACAATTTCCTCATATGTAGACCCCATCATGGCCTTTTCATTCCTAACCAAACAATCGCGTCGATCCAAATAGGCCACGCCAACCAACGCTTCCCAAACATCGAATCCTTCCTGACTCATACCTTACCATACTCTCGGAATCATCATCCAAACAAACGGTTATGCCAAAACATAACACTTACCACGGTCGACGATCACTCCTCAACTCCAAGAATTTTGAGCAGTTCAAAACCCCAAACAAAACCCAAAGCCAGACTCTCAAAAGTCTATCAGGAACCCACCATATGATTATCACAGCCGCACTATTTTGCTAAAACTCCTACTCTGCTAAGAGCTAGAGGTACAACCATACCCACACAATCCAGAATAAGCTGTAAAGAACTGTTAACGATTCCCAGCTCATCACTGCAAAAAGAACTTTACGTCTCAACACCAACTCCCTTGTTAACAAGGATAAGAGTAAGCATTCCTGGTCTACCAACTCAACCTCACAGGGAACACAACCCAACTAGTTCAACCATCATACAAAAATGCCACACTGATTAGGTTACCATGACCTATCATGTTTACCACACTCATACGTACTCTTTTACGGTCTTCCACAGCGAGCTAATACTAACCCATCATGCGATTCTTTACGGCCCCCAACCGCGGGAGCAATCGAATCCCAAATCACACACGCAGACGCCTGGATGTAGAGCATCTCGCACCATGCGTCAAAGCCACAAAGAATCCATCTTATAATCATCCAATCACGGCGATACAAGTTACAAAACCCCCCAATGATTTTTATGGTCTCAGAACACAACCAAATCTGAACCAGTCAAGATCCCGACATCTGTATCCAACCAAGATGAAACAACTCACACTAGACAACCATCTACAAGAAAACTCTCTCTTTCCCTCCATCCAAAGGAAAGAAAAGGGCCAATAAATAACCATGACACAACCTCAGTGTACTCCCAGTACCATGCAGACACCTTCTGAACTTCTGCCCTCAAAGCACACATCGATCACAGGCATCGTAACCCACGATTTCTCACCATCACCCCAAGCCAGTGAAACCACACGGAACATTGCTGAACCTTATTACTCCACATTTCGTTCCCATGGGCAAACAATATCTCCATCTTTGAACCTAAGGTGGAACACAAACAATCTTCAGACATATCACACCCAGGATACATCATCTCAGCACTAAACAACCACACTCTCGAACCCGTCTACGATCCCTTCGAGCCTCATGCACCAAGCACGGTTCCTAAACACTATCTCCTGATTAGGAAGATAATGACCAAACCACGAACCTGCATTCCCGTAGTAATTCCACAAAACTGATACTCATCGGATGTTAGAATCGTAACCTAAACCCTTACGCCTTCCAACATTGTCGCGACCCATGCTCACTCCTAGCATATCTGCAACTCATACTCGTCCCCATATCTTTGACCTTACTCACTTGTAACTCAATTCTCAAACCTCAAGGACGTATACAACATCCAAGGTTATCAGAACTACTCAGACTCCCCATAACATCCTCAGATGCTACTTTGACTACCGTCAACATCCTACTAACCACTATAAACATCCTGACTACCAGGGAATATCTCTAGAACCACTCACATTCTACTATCTCTCCATACACCCAACCAAGGATTTCTACGCTCCCATCTACTATATTCCCGTCTATACCATATCCCAAGTACACGGCTCATGACATAGCATGGCTCAAGACGTACCTAATCTATCACACGTCCAAAACCACATACACCAAACCGTAACCGAAAGGGATTTCCACTATCCATAATCCAATCAGAACAACTAATATCTAGGGTCTCCAATGCCCCTATTCACAAAGCCATCCATAACACAACATCAACTTCCACTAGCATCCTCTCAAGAGGAGCCATCTACCGAAGCCAAAGCCATCAACCATGCTTCGACTATACCTAAACAAAACTATGCTCTTATGATCACTCGACAATTATCATCCACGGCCAACCTCACACGGCTGAACCCAACTCACCGATGAGTTCCACAACATACCAAGCCGTCAATGCTCAACCCATAACCTTACCTCTGCTACTGATAGCAACCGAGTCGCATATCCAAGATGCAAACCACGGTCTCATCGTGTCGAAGAGTGTACAGTTCCTATATAAAAGCGATATAGAATACAACAACCTATCATGTTATTTTTAACACGTACCACATAATCATGCTAACACAGCCAAAATGATCATGCAAACACATCACGCATACCGAGGAAAAATAATAAGAATGACGTGACACTTTGGATAGCCCACTTAGATTCTTTGCTAGAAATCACATCCGCAAAACGCGTTTTTAACATGGCTCCCAAGTTTGTTAATTCAAACGCCCGAAGGCAAGGCCAATCGATCCTAAGGTCAAATCTCCATACTCACATATACACAATAATCTATCATGCTTATATTCCAAACATAGGCAACCAAGCATACACACATCTTTTCTCACAAGGTAACGCACCCTCTTCCCACAGCTCTTAGATATTCGAATCCAGTGCTCTGATACCAAGTTATCACACCCCAAACACTGAGTCACGCAAAATGCCCATGAACAACAACCAAAACCACCCAAACAAAAAGGGATGAAAACCAAAAAGCCCAAATGAGGCTAAAACCTTTGTAAAAAAAAATTCTACCGAGGGTTTATTTGATTTAAAAGAGTAGCCCAAGAGACTACGGTTACGGCCCCACAAGCCAATTCTTTAAAAACAAAATACATCTTTTAGATAAGAAAATCTTTTCATTTTAAAAGAAGCTTAGGCCGTTCAAAAATATTCCTCGGTTTGTGGCCACTGTAGTTTTGTGGCTTGCCACAAAGTTTTAAGGTTCATTTTTGGTGCTGCGGTTTTTTGGCTAGTTGAGGTGCTGCGATTTGTTGCTGCTTGCTGCGGTTTGTTGCTGCTTGATCTCTTTGTTTATTTTGTATGAAGCCTTCCCTTACGGCTTGTGTAAGGGGCCGGGTGTGTGTGT
>JAULJZ010137280.1:0-56535 GCA_032270985.1 Heliamphora pulchella | reverse complement strand
ATCGACAAGAGGTATTCATCTAAATTAACTTTGGTTGCACGGATTTATTTTTGATCGTTCGACGTCAAAATTTTTATTTGGAGCCCTTTTCGTCGTTTCCCCGTCCAATTAATTTTTTACCAAAAATTATTTTACAAAAATAATGATCTTGGAAGTATTGTCTCCAACAGTATTATGTATTAAAAATGGCGTCAAATAGGTCCCAAAACATCCGGAGAGAACCAGCAAAAACAGCCACCACCGGCGGCTTCAGCTGTAGCAGTTAAGAGCCTGTTTTGGTGGTTTTTCGGGACGATTTTGGGACTGATTTTGGAGAAGTTTTTTGGACTTAATACAGCAGTAAAATAGGTTGGAAAAACAATCCAAAACAGTGGGAAAAAATGCAGCAAAAGCGGCACGATAACAAAGGCAATAGGCAGCGATAGCTGTTGTCCGGGGCTATTTCGGGGTCATTTTTGAGCTTTTTTGGAATATTTTCAAGGCGTTCTTTAGGGCAATATGTGGCTGTATATTAGTGTTAGAAACAGCATGAAACGGAAGTAGGAACAATCACAGAACAACGGCAAAACGAGCGGCGGTGGTTGGTGAAGCGGTGGTGCGGCAGCACAACCCCTTCGAAGCTCATCAAAAGTTGTTTTCGAGGCTTTTTTTGTTCTTTTTTTTTAACAAAAAAATAGTATTTTTTGTAAGCTATTTTTTAAAGAAAAATTGGGATGAAAATAGAGTTTGGGAGTGGCGGCAAAAGCCACAAGAAGCAGTAGTAGTGGTGCAGCGCCGGGTGTTGCAGACGGTGGTGACTTGGTTCGAGGTCTCCCGGGGCTATTTTCGATTAGATAAGACTCGAGAAGGGTTGTATATCTATAACACTGCGAATGGATGAATTCTTGTTCGATTCTGACAAGAATAAACAGATTTTTACAATGATTGAAAGACTGGAAGCTTATCTGGATACAGGAACTAGAAACTCGATAGAGTTTCACCTCGATCATAAAATCGGGCAATATTTATCTTGTTTATTTATTTATATAAACTACGTGGATGATAAATATTAATTTTATATTTTCTGTTTAACTTAATTAATTTAGAAAATTTCAGTTTTAATTAATATTTTGTAAAAGAAAAGAAAAGAATTTTTTTTAATTAAATAGAAAACTTTTAGATATTTTATTTTTTACAAAATAACACGTTTAAGATGATTTTTTTAATAAATCAGATATCTTAAAAAACGTGAAAATTAATTTCAAATTTTTTGATTAATTAAATAAAAGAGGTTTAATTTTAATAAATTGTTATTTTTCAAAAAAATATGTAATAACCCGTACTTGAATGCCTTTATTCAATACCTTAGTTGTAAAGTAAAGGAAAACCTATACATTCAATTTTTTTTACAGATTAAAATACAAAAAAGATGGTTTAAAATAAAAAAACTAAGTGGGAGAGAATTTATTCACAGATAAATCCCGCGGTCTCCATCACTAGTTCGTAGGTGATGTAATAAATTCTACATGTTGGCAAAAGGCTTTCCTCTCCATCGGACAAAATCAATCGTGGTATCGTCGGTGCGAACCTTCTTCAGTGATAATTCTAGATAATTATTAGTGTGGATCATTTTTCTATCTGAAGGGTTCATTATGAAGCGATTGATTCGAGATTAGGTGGTGGTTAATACTTAGCTGTAAATAATAGTATCCTCTCCATCTGAGTTACTGCTATTATTTATTGGACCGAAGCTATGTTAGTTATTTAATTTTACTTGGCATGATTTGTTGCCTAGATAGTAAAATTAATAAGAATTAGCCTGTCTAGACAAACGATAGATAGTAAACGTCTTCCCATCGAGGCATGCTATTCACAGGGTACTAAGCTGCTGGCGAATTCTTTTCAAATGGCAGAGGGAACCAATTTAAAATAAAATTCAAAATTTTTTCTCGTCATAATTAATGGTTTATAAATATGTGATTCTCAGGTTTTAAAATGGATTTCAATCCATTCGTGACCATACTCATTGAAAACTAACCAAAAGGGACCAAACTATGTAGATTGGAAAAGGAACTTGGATATTGTCTTAACTGTTAAGGACTACAAGTTTGTATTATCTGAGATATTGAATAGGAAACCCGGACTTATCAAAAGTGGCAGAAAGCTAATCAGATGGCTCGCTATTATATTTTGGCTTCTATGTCAAATGTATTGCAGTATTAGCATCAGTTTATGCCCAGTGCCAATGACATGATTATGAACCTCAAAGTAATGTTTAGGGATCAAAATCGTGCTGCTAAGTAGGTGGTCATGAAATCCTTGTGAATATAAGTATGACTGAAGGCACCCCAGTTAGGGATCATGTTCTGAAGATGATCAGTCATCTGAATGAACTAGAGATCCTAATAGCTAAGATTGACGAGGAAACCCAGGTTGAAATCATACTCTAGTCACTATCTGATAGCTTTAAGCAGTTTTGCCTGAATTATTCAATGAATACGCTCAGCTTTTCATTGGTAGAACTTCTTAAAGAACTTCAAGTAGCCGAGGGTGTTCTTCGAAAGCCAGGTACTGTGCATGTGGCTGAAAAAAGTTCTTCCTCTAAGCCGAAAGGTAAGAAGAAGAAAAATGTTCAAAAACAGGGAGGTATAGGTCCAAAAGCAGCTAAAGGGCCAAAAGCTGGTGTGAAGAAGCCGAGAGACAAGTGCTATTACTATCCTTTCTCCTGCTTCCTAGCGTCGTGGTTGGAGGACCAGCCTCCTTTGACCTCCTAAGCTGTTGAGGTTGGTTATTCTCTCAGCTTTGTAGAGGATCTTTGGCAGGACTTCTGAGGTGAGTAGGTATTTTATGTCTGAGGTTTATAGCTTTTCTAGGAGCCGAGCTTCAGCAGGATTTTGTTTCTATTTGTGTGGGACAACTAGTCCCTGGCCTGGTTTTTTGGTCCTATTAGTAAGATGGCTTTTTCTTCCTATTCATGCAGGTCGTGCGTGGAATATGTTTTGTTTGATAGATTTCCCCCGCTGTCAAGCGGGGGTAAAGTGTGTCTTGCTTTTTATGTTGTTAGGTTTGGTTATCTTTTGTGTCATATTGGTAGGAGGATTTCTCCTAAATGTTAATTGATGTAATCACCTGGGGTATGCCCCTTGAAAACATGTACATTTTTTTTCTTACTTTTATGTTACAATTAATTACAAAAAAAAAAATAAGCAGAACATGTAAGGTAATTTCTGTTCACTAGTGGTTGAAATATATTTAGTGGTGTTATTTACCGGTACCCAGTGTGTAAATACAGGAGCCACTAATCATATCTACAATTCCTTGTAGGGATTCTAGGAAACCAGATAGCTCAGTGATAGAAAAATTTACCTACATATGAGCAATAAAACAAGAATGGCAGCAGTTGTAGTGGGAGATGCCACACACAGTTTTAGTGGACATAGAGTTTTAATATTGAAAGACTGTTTTTATGTACCTTCTATTAGAAAGAATTTAATTTTGATTTCTAATTTAATTAAGAACAAATATTCTATTTATTTTAATGATTCCGTGGTTATTAAGAAAAATAAACGTTATATTTGTTCTGGTACATTGGTGGATGATCTGTATGTTATACCTCCTATCTCTCCAACACTATAACGGACTGAATTGAGTAACACATCTAATTTACCATATAAGAAAAAGAATCCTTCTTTAATGAACCAAATGTCTCTTTGGTACTGACGCTTGGGTCATATTAATTTAAAAAGGATAAATAAACTAGTAGAAGATGGACCTTTGAGTTCATTGGAAGTGGAGGTACTTTTTGTAACGACCCTGCTTGGACCCTAGTATTACTGACGGATAGTCCACAAGGCTATAAAGCACGGACGTGGTTTAAAACCCTGAATCGAATTGAAAAACCTAACTCAACTCGAAATCCTAAAAAGGTCCAAAACCCAGGCAACAAAACCTTGACACCCAGAGAGTCTCCCAACATTCTAAATTAAGTAAATACCATAAAATATAAGATTAGAAATAAAAAATCCTCATAAGTAGGATAAAATGACCGTTTTGCCCATAGTATAGCAAAAAGTTCTAAAAATATAAATTTTGACACATGGATACCCTAAACTAAAGATTTAAGTACAATTAAGTAGCAAAGGACAAAATAACATTAAAAATGACAAAAATGCCCCTTAGTGGCCGACTACCTTGGGAAGAGTGCCAAAAAATGACTTTTTGCTTTCTTTTTACCTTAAAATGATGAGAAAGATATTAAATCAAGTATTATGATGATCCAATACTTGTTGAAAAAGTAATATATATAATAATATAGTGTTATAGGTCAACAAAAGCAAACAAATCATTATTAAAGTTCATACACAACAAAATAAGTCAAAAAGTCACATATTACCAAAATAACTTAATTTGACTTAAAAGACTACATCTATTTAATCAATTGCTATAGAAACTATTATAATACATGAAAATACTTTATTTATCATAAACATACTAAAATAATAGGTCTCATTAGGAAAAGACCCTAAAAAGATACATCAAATTAACTTTCAAAGCATTTTCTTGCATAAAATGGTACAAAAACCAATGCAAAACCCCTTGATTGAAGTGGGGTCAGATTTTTGTCCCCCAAACAGCCCGTAGCTCTATTTATCTTCCCCATGTCTGAATTTTAGCCCACAAAGTTGAATCAATTCAAATCATCTCACATCTCATTAATTAAAAAGAAGAAAAAATCTTTTTTTTTTGGTACTTTATGTCCCCCTCTTGTTCCCTAGCCTTTGCCTATATAAACCAAGCCAAATACCCTCTTCTTCCCTTTATATTTTCGTGCAAGTGAGGGAGAACCTTGAACTTTAGACGGGATGAAACTTTGAACTTTGATTTAGGGTGAGATTTTTAGATTTTGACCTTGGATGGAAACGAACTTGGATCTTAGATTTTGGATTGACCTTGGATGTAGGTGAAATGAACTTTGAACTCGAATTGAATGAATCTTTAAACTTGAGTAAAGAGAAGATCTCGGGTTTAACTTTGAACTCGAGTTTGAAAAATGGGCTTTTGGATTGAATTTTGAACTTAGGTTTGAAAAATAGACTTTTTGATTGAATTTTGAACTTGGATTGAAAAATGGACTTTTTGATTGAATTTTGGACTTGGGTTTCTATGTTTGGGCTAGATCAAACTTTTAACAAAAATGGGGTTGGAATTGAGTTTGAATTTTGAGTTAAGTTTCATTTTGTAAATGGGGCTCATTTAAATTGAATCATTTTAAAATTCTGGATAAGACGTAGTTTCACTTTGCGTTAAATGCATTTGAGTTTTAGATGAAACAAGTCTCGGGTACGGATTAACTTTGAACAAAAATCATGTTGAGTCGTGGGTTTGGAATGTGTTCGAGTCAAATTTCGAAGTTAGGTTAGTTGGATTTTGAATCGAAATGGATCTTGTGGCGCTTAGATTGAACTGGTTAGTTCTCGTGTTAGGATGAGTTAGGTTTGTGTTTTGAATTGAATTAGATTCGAGCAGAGTTGAATTTTAGTTTGGACTTTTGATTTGAGGTGGGATTCTTAATGCTCAAAATTAAAGTTGATTTCAAATTGCGTGAAGGTTTTTTTTTGTTTGATATAGATTTGATTTTGACGGAGAATTTGATGGAAATAGGTGGTTCGTATGTTTTGGTTTTAGAAGCTGGTGGAGAACTTTGTTTCCGTTATCTCGTTGTGCATTTTGATTTCGTCTTTTATCGTTCCCGTTTACTAATTTGCTTGTTTTGTTTTGTTTCAGGGGCGACTTCATATTCGAGGTTTCGGTGGGTCCTCAGATGTTTTAGAGTGGTACATGGCACTCCCTCCCCGCAGCAGAGAGATCGTTGATTAGGTAGGCTTCAATAGTTTTATCACTATGCTAGAGGGGACCGGCAATGACTGGGTCACCCTCACGGCTTTAACTGAGAGATTGTGGGACACAACCAACTCCTTCCACCTACCCACCTTCGAGGTTACACTCACGCCTCTTGACTTTTCTCTCATTACCGAGATTCGGGTGGGCAAGGACCTAATACCGTTTGATCCTGACATCTGCTGGAGCCCCACGGCTCTTATGTACCTTCTCAGTTATGTGACCCCTTCCATCGACAAGGAGAGCATCTAATCCACGTGGTTGAAGAAGACATTGTGCCACTTCGTCTGCTAAGAGGTCCACCACTTCGAGTGGGTGGCGCGTGCATTCTTTCTCTATATGTTCTTGATAGTCTTATTCCCGAATTTTGAGAGCTGGGTGCACCTCTACTATCTCACTGTTATGGTGGTGGTGGATTAGATTGGATCTTATGATTGGGGAGGAGCTGCATTAGCCACTTTGTACGAGTATATGAGCGCGGCCACCAGGACCTCCGATTTGGGCGTTGGTGGGTACTGGTATATCTGGGAGGTATATCTGCTTTCTCTTATTTCTTTTTCATTTCCATATCTGCATATCTGTTTCAACTATATTGACCCTTCTCTCGATTTTCTACAGCTCTAGGCCTACGAGTTCTTGGGTATGCGCCAACCAGTGAATTCTTACGACGACCCCCTTATGATCCCCTTGGCACTTCGATGGGCCAGACGCCATCGGGGTACGAAGCCTGGTGGGAAGGACCTAGACGACGATCGCCTTTTCCTAAATAGTCTCACTCCCAACCGGGTAAGTCATTTACTACCCTTGTTCAGTTGTTCTTTTCATTCTTTGTTCATAAACTGCCTATTGACATGCTTCTTTGATTTTCAGGTCTGTTGGGACATATGGATTGGTGTGGAGGAGCGAGCTGGAACTGATATGATGCGGAGTCACGAGGTTACCTAGACCCGCGTTTTGCTTGAGAGGTCATTCTACAGAGAGTGGTACCTTAGCGAGCGCATTATTCGGCAGTCCCTGGGGTATGACCACTTTCGTATCCCGAGAACACCTCCGGTGGGGATGTGTCAGACTGACACCCTCCACACGGTCGAGATTATCCAAGCCATGGTGGGCTTTGATGCTGCCACACTGATCGAAGTCGAGGATCGTGACTACACGGTCTTTGCCCAAGAGAGGCTTATGCTTGCTATAGGTGCCCGTGCTACTGTGTGGGGTCCTCCTCCCGCTACCCCAAGCCCTATTCACACTGAGCTACCGTGTTCACACTGAGCTTCCATAAACAGTGGACACCTTCATAGACAGGAACCTTCACCAGATCTGAATCCCTAAGCCAGCAATCTAGGAGATTCTCTTTCTTCCGGCGCTGAGCAGGTATGACATCATTCCTTCTGTTTTTCATACTGCCTCTTATATATGACTGCAATGATTCTCTTGGCTGATGGCTAGTTCTAACATCTGACTGTACTGACTCTCATGCTTGTACTGATTCTTATATTCGAGTGCACTGATTCTTATGCATGTACTTATTCTGATGTCTGATTGCACAGATTTAATTCTTCTTTTGACAAATGCCTCAGGAGTGGTGCGACCAGTGCCTTCGCCTAATCTCCGAGTTGAGGGTAATGGTTCGTTGCTGGGACGCTGCTTTCAAGCCTAGGGCATGGAGCCTCTGGCTTCTTGGGGTGGCCCTACTGTGGTACTTAGCCCTTCCTAGCTCACATTTATATTTTTGCACTTTTTCCTTTCTGCTTTTATTTATCTGCCTTAGCTGATGTGGCCCTTTTCTTTTTTTCAGCATAGGTGTGGTGAAGGACCGAGGACTCGTGGCGGTCGCACGGCACCTGCTGCCCCAGTCGTAGCACCAGCGCAGATTTTTGCTTCCACTTCTGTCACCGCTTCTTCCACTTTAGTCGGGACCTTTAGTGCGGCACAGACCAGCACGAGAAAAGAGGAGGGGACGAGGTCAATGGGGTCATTTGACGAGTCATCTCAAGGAGGCTACGTTGTTCGGAAGAAGAGGACCCGGTGAGAGTAACTAACTTGATGCTGTTCTACCTTTGACGATTTTTCTCTCTTTTTCTCTTTTTCACTGTACATGGAGGCCTGCGTGCCTATTCTTGCTTGGGCCTGCGTGCTCGTTTGATACTTTCTGATACTCTACCTTGTTGTACCACACAGATACATTGCTCTGACTCACTGCAAAGATACACAGATTTTGATGCTTACTAATTCACTTCTTTGATATACAGTGACATGTTGTTCCTGACAAACTGCACAGATACCATGGATGGGGCAGCGTGCCTTTGGTTCTTCTTTTGGCCTACGTGCCATGACTTACATACGCGCATTACTTTACTTATGATGGGTTGGGTTTTCGTGCCCCGTGGTTTACACTTTTGATTATCATGGATGCCTTATTATTATTATATTATGAAAATCATTTTTAAAAGCTTAGACTCCTATTATGCATGATGATGTGATTCAAGGGTTGTGGTATTTCCATATAAATTTCTTTTCTTGTTGCGAGTTGCTAACAAGTTCATAACTATTGTTTAGGGCACATTGGCAAAATGGGAACAGGCTGTCCAAAATTTCTGCATAAAAAAGTTACGACCGTGAGAAATAGTCTTGCGGTTGTTTGGTTTGGATGTGGCGGCCTGAACTTTTACGGAGAAAAGTTCACGACCTGGACATTGGGATGCCATGGCCGTAAGGTTTGGGAGAAAAAGTTTATGGTCATTGGGTTACAAGATAATAGCCATTGAAAAAAGGTGGCGGCCGTAATAAAAGGTTTTTGGCACGAAACTTGGAACAGATTCTGGGGGTTTCCTCCATTTCTGGATCTATAAAAGGGGCTGCTGTTCCAGATCCCACCGTTTGGGCTATCTTGTATTCTCCTTGTAACCTTCATGACCCACTCTTACAACAACTCTTTGTTAGCTTGGATGAGCAATTTTTCCCCGGTTGAGCGCAAGAACTTCCTCAACTTTGGTCTAGATGTGCTGTTCTCTCTGAGAACCCTAAGGGTTGATTGGTATCTTCTGAGAGGAGCAACCCGGCTATGGGATCCTGAGGTACATGTATTCTATTTTGGGGCCGAGGAATTATATCAGACTGTGGAGGACTTTTCGTCCATTCTGAAGATGTCGGGCTTGGAAGAGGTCATAGTTCCCACGCCTTTCTCGAGTCCCAGGGACAGGTTGATGTAGCTCTATGGTTATTCCAGGCGTGAGGCTTCTCTCATTACTCATGACCGATTTCTCGATGTGACTCAGATCGTGGACCGTTTCGAGCCTCGGGGGGTCTTTTAGAGAGTTCTCTTTTCAGCTTCAGCGCCGGCATGCTCTTTGCATCTGTCTTCTGGCTCGCATCCTCTTGGGACCCTCGGGCGGGCGGGCTAGCTCTTTCTTGGTAGATGTGGCTCATCAGATCCACGAGGGCCGGGATTCTATTCCATTAGTTCTTATCGAGATGCTTCTTGGCCTTGATGTAGTTTACATTGGGGGTGCCCTTTATTTTGCCGGTAATGCTCTCTTGCTACAGGTAGTCTCTCAACTCTCTTTTTTTGTATTTCTCTTGGGTTTTTCCATTCAGCTATCCTTTTTCTGTATTTTCTCTCTATTTGTTTGCTCAACTCTCCTTTTCGTTATTCTCTCAGATTTTTCACTCAGCTCTCCTTTTTCTTTATTCTTTCAGATTTTTCACTCAGCTCTCTTTTTTCTTTGTTTCTCTTTGGTTTGGCTAATGGAGAAGGTAAATCTGCTAGAGAAGCCTATGTTTGACAGTGGGCCACTCAGGGGTCTTGTTGGTCGGCTTGACGCTGGCCATCCTCTATCATCCTTATTGCATTCTTCGTCAGTTCGAGCATACTTAAATCTTCCCCGAGAATAGTGTGAGTCATCTGTAAAGTTTTCCTCACTAAGCCCCCTTCTTGGGTCAGTACTAGCGGGCTTGGTCTTCTTGACCGAAGTACCAGTTGGCGGGGATTTTGACAGTAGGTTATCTATGAGTTACAAGGTTTGGTTGCAAGTGGAGATAGAGCACAGGGTAGGACAGGAAGGGGATACAAAGAGAAGGAGGACTTGATTTTGCTTTGCTATACCTTAATATTTTGCTTGTTTTCCCTTTTTAATTTCTTAGGATGAGGACTTGCGAGCTTCTTTTGCTTTTGAAAACTGTATTTGTAAAACTCATTAATGAAAGTTAATCCACTTTTGATTTATGGTGACTTTTTTAGATTTTTATTCTTACAACATAATCATTTTATTAGAAAAACATAAAACAAGTTTTTTCCCTGATTCTGCTACTTGTTACAAAAACAGAGAATTCAACTTAAGGGTTTGGGCCGAACTTCTAATAGAAGCTGCCTACGTATGAGCTAGTCAGAGATAGAACGTTTTGACGCTCGAGTTTGGGCTCGAGTTACACTCAAGTATTTGACGCTCTCCTTTTGCGGGCTTTCCCTCAGGGATAGAACGTTTTGAGCAAGTTAGAGTTAATGGGTGTAGAGAAAACATTTTCGTCTAGATCCATAAGGATGACAGCGCCTCTTGACATCAAGGTCTTGATGAGATAGGGTCCAGCCTAATTAGGTTTGAACATTCCACTTGGATCAAAGATTTGAGCTCTGATCTTTTTGAGGACTAATTCACATTCCTTCAAGTTCTAAGACTTAACTTTGTTGTTAAATGCCCGAGCTATCCTTCTCTAATATCCTTGAATATGAAATAGGGCTCAAATCCTCCTTTCGTCAAACAGGAGCAACTCTTCGAACCTGTTCCTCTGCCATTCTGACACGGGGATATCGCTTTCAGCCATTATTCTTAAAGATGGGATTTCCAATTCTATAAGTAGAACTGCTTCCATTATGTAGACCAAAACATAGGGCATTGCTCTAGTAGAAGTTCTAATCAATGTTCGATATCCCTAAAGTGCAAATGGAAACTTTTCCAGCAAATCCTTACTTCCATTTATCGTTTTCTATAGGATCTTCATTCGATTCTTATTTGCAGATTCCACAGTTCTATTGGTTTGCGGTCTGTACGGTGAAGACTTATGGTTGACGACTCAATACTCTTCCAAAAGGTCTAGCACTTCTCCTGGAAAGTGGGAACCGTTGTCGAAAATTATCTCATGTGAAACTCAGTACCGATAGATGATATTGTCATTGATGAATCTGGCTACTTGGGAGGTTTTCAGGATTGAGTAAAAGGCAGCTTCGACCCACTTCATAAAGTAATCAATTGCCATGAGAATAAACTCGTTCCCATTCGATGCCTTGGAGGTAACCTTTCATATTATGTCAATTCCCTGAACTCAGAATGGCCAGGGCGAGGTCATGTTATAAAGCTGAGACGAAGGTACATGCATGAGGTTTGCGTGGATCTGGCATTTTTGGCACCTTTAGACAAACTGGTGGCAATCTGTTTCCATGGTCATCTAGAAGTATCCTTGGCATTAGATCTACACAGCCAGCATCATCCCACTCATGTGAGCTTCGCAAACTCCTCTACGAATTTCTCTCATCACCTCGTGTCCCGTTTTTGTGTTGACACAAAGCTTATTGACTCCCACATATTCTCTTTTGTACAGTTTTCCTCCACAGATCACGAATTGTGTGGCGAGTCTCCTAATACCTCTTTGGTCCTTTTTACTGGCTTGGCTCGAATATTTTTCCCTCTCGATGAAATTTCAATTGTTGTAATACCATGGTAGCCCGTCATTGGCTTCTTGGGTAATGGCAATGTTGCTGATCGGTGGTGTATCCTTCTGTTGAATCTGAAAAGGCCTCATTCTTACCCCAGGTGGTATGTCTGTCATTGATGCCAGAGTGATCAAGGCGTCAACGAACTTGTTCTGCAGTCTCGGAACATGGGTGAACACCAAGCTTTTAAAGCAGGGAATTATTGTTTCAAGCTCTTGGTGATACTGAACCAGCCTTTCTTCTTTAACATTTCACTCTCCATTTTCCTGAGATATAACCAAAGCTGAGTCTCCTATAACCTCCAACTTTCTTGCCCTTAGTTCCTGTCAGGGTTGTATACTAAAAACCATGGATTTTGTTGGTTTTAGTATTTAATTTTATTTTTTTAATAATTTTTTTTATTTTATGAGAATCTTAATGAGGTATGTACGCAATATCATTTCTTTAAATGTTATGCATGGTTTTCCTTTATTCTGTACAGTATTTAATCTGGTGTATAAAGTTCGGCTTGCACACAGAAGACCAGATTATGCGTTCTTGCAGAATATAAGTTTACGGTTTACAGTTTAGATAGAATAAGGCAAACCATCGATACGACTATAATACAGAGTTTTAGTAAGCATGTCTTGGTTACGGGGAACAGATAATAGCGTCGTCTATTGTTCCGACTCTTTGTACTAGTACACTTGTGTGTATTTAACAAGATTACATTGGGGTGATTAATTTTATAATGGCTATATAAATTAATTTACACCCCAAAATTATTATGAGTGCTTATACTCTTAATCTTTAAATAATTTTTATTTGTGTATATTTAATATTCATTATTTTGATTCATTAGAGGGTGCGATCTTTTATGGGTCAATAGTTCCGGTGAGTTGGATAGCGGTATTAATTATATGGTGAATATTAATTATTGACGGAATACACGTCCCGATTGTTTGAGATTGATGATACCCCCTTAAGGAAGCTTATAAGTTTTGACTGGTTCAAACCTTACAGGTGGATTTAATTATCCGGCCGGCAAATAAGTTAAGCAGAAGGGCTTAAGAAATTTTAAGAAGTTGTTTAAATTAAATTATCGGTAAGTAAATTTAATTGGCTAGTATCGGGAGTTTTAACGTGGGAAGATGAGTTGAGCATTTAATAACAGAACTCGGTGCAATTGGTTTTGAGATTATGACTAGAAGGGCAGTTACAGTTTCATAGTGGTATGAACTGTAATATAGTGTTTTATAAAAATTACAGAAATTCCTGCAAGATTTTCATAAATTGCAAAAACCACTAAGAGGTTTGCATATTTGCAGAAATTGTTGGAAAGGTATCTGAGTCACACTAGGAGTCTATGCCATAATTACTCTACAGGTCTCTGCTGTAACCTATACATATGTGGGTAGGCTAAACTAATTTCTGTTGTTGTCTTTCAAGACTCAGATTGATTGGGTTTTACCGGTAGCAGTTCTCAAAAAATCGTAGCCCACACTACGTTTAGAAATCGCATCAGGAATATAGTAGAAAGTCTATTCGGAGCTTCAATTTATAGAATCAGTTCGTAATTGAAGAAATGACCGAAATGTATTCATCTAAATTAACGGTGTTGGCACGGGTTTTATTTTGATTGTTTGACATCAAAAAGTTTTTAATCTAGAGCCTATTTCGGCAATTGCCCATCCAGTATTTTTTATCGAAAAATATCGCATTCAAGTCAATTTCCCATCTAAATTAAGGGTTTGGGCTCAAGTTACACTCGAGTATTTGACGCTCTCCTTTTGCGGGCTTTCCCTCATGGTTAGAACGTTTTGAGCTAGTCAGAGTTAATGGGTGTAGGGAAAACATTTTCGTCTAGATCCATAAAGATGACAGCGCCTCTTGACATCAAGGTCTTAATGAGATAGGGTCCAGCCCAATTAGGTTTGAACATTCCACTTGAATCAAAGATTGGAGCTCTAATCTTTTTGAGGACTAATTCACATTCCTTCAAGTTCTAAGACTTAACTTTCTTGTTAAATGCCTGAGCTATCCTTCTCTAATATCCTTGAATATGAAACAGGGCTCTAAGCCTCCTTTCGTCAAACAGGAGCAACTCTTCGAACCAGTTCCTCTGCCATTCTGACTCGGGGATATCGCTTTCAGCCATTATTCTTAAAGATGGGATTTCCAATTCTATAAGTAGAACTGCTTCCATTCTGTAGACCAAAACATAGGGCGTTGCTACAGTACAAGTTCTAATCGATGTTCGGTATCCCCAAAGCGCAAATGGAATCTTTTCCAGCAAATCCTTACTTCCATTTTTTGTTTTCTATAGGATCTTCGTTACGTTCTTATTTGCAGCTTCCATAGTTCTATTGGTTTGCGGTCTGTACGGTGAAGACTTATGGCTGACGATTCAATACTCTTCCAAAAGGTCTAGCACTTCTCCTGGAAAGTGGGAACCGTTGTCGAAAATTATCTCATGTGAAACTCCGTACCGATAGATGATATTTTCTTTGATGAATCTGGCTACTTGGGAGGTTTTCAAGACTGGGTAAAAGGAAGTTTCGACCCACTTCGTGAAGTAATCAATTGCTATGAGAATAAACTCGTGCCCATTCGATGCCTTGGCGGTAACCTTTCATATTATGTCAATTCCCCAAACTTGGAATGGCCAGGGCGAGGTCGTGTTATAAAGCCGAGACCAAGGTACATGCATGAGGTTTACGTGGATCTGGCCTTTTTGGCACCTTCAGACAAACTGGTGGCAGTTCGTTTCCATGGTAATCTAGAAATATCCTTGGCATTGAATCTTCATAGCCAGCATCATCCCACTCATGTGAGCTCTGCAAACTCCTCTATGAATTTCTCTCATCACCTCGTGTCCCTTTTTCGTGTTGACACAAAGCTTATTGACTCCCAGATATTCTCTTTTGTACAGTTTTCCTCCACAGATCACGAATTGTGTGGCGAGTCTTCTAATACCTCTCTGGTCCTTTTTACTGGCTCGGCTCGAATATTTTCCCTTCTCGATGAAATTCCTAATATTGTAATACCATGGTAGCCCGTCATTGGCTTCTTGGGTAATGGTAATGTTGCTAATCGCTAGTGTATCCTTCTGTTGAATCTGAAAAGGCCTCATTCTTACCCCGGGTGGTATGTCTATCATTAATGCCAGAGTGATCAAGGCGTCAGCGAACTTGTTTTGCAGTCTCGGAACATGGGTGAACACCACGCTTTTAAAGTAGGGAATTATTGTTTCAAGCTCTTGGTGATACTGAACCAGTCTTTCTTCTTTAACATTTCACTTTCCATTTTCCTGAGATACGACCAAAGCTGAGTCTCCTATAACCTCCAACTTTCTTGCCCTTAGTTCGTGTCAGGGTTGTATACTAAAAACCATGGATTTTGTTGGTTTTAGTCTTTAATTTTATTTTTTTAATAAATTTTTTTATGAGAATCTTAATGAGTAATGTATGCAATATCATTTCTTTAAATGTTTGCCGCCACTCCCAAACTCTGTTTTCATCCCAATATTTTTTTAAAAATTGCTTACAAAAAATATTATTTTTCTATTGAACAAGATTTAAAGAAATATTGATTTTATATTGCATACATAAACTACGTGGATGACAAGATTTAAAGAAATATTGATTTTTCTATTTTTCTATTATTTTTCTATCAAACAAGATTTAAAGAAATATTGATTTTATATTACAAAAAATAACTCTGTTTCCCAATATTGCATACATTATCGGATAATATTTATCTTGTTTATTTATTTACATAAACTACGTGGATGACAAATATTGATTTTATATTTTTTGTTTAATTTTATTAATTCAGAAAAATTCAGTTTTAATTAATATTTTGTAAAAGAAAAGAAAAGAAAATTTTTTTAATTAAAAGTTTTTAAATTAAATTGAAAAACTTTAGATATTTTATTTTTTTACAAAATAACACGTTTAAGATGATTTTTTTAATAAATCGGATATCTTGAAAAAACGTAAAAATTAATTTTGAATTTTTGGATTAATTAAATGAAAAAGGTTTAATTTTAATAAATTGTTATTTTTTTTAAAAATGTGTTATAACTCATACTTGAATGCCTTTATTCAATACCTTAGTTGTAAAGTAAAGAAAAAATTGTACATTTAATTTTTTTTACACATTAAAACACAAAAAAGATGGTTTAAAATAAAAAAAACTAAGTGGGAGAGAATTTATTCAGAGATAAATCATGCGGTCCCCATGACTAGTTCGTAGGTGATGTAATTAATTCTGCGTGTTGGTAGAAGGCCTTCCTCTCCATTGAACAGAATCAATTGCGGTATTACCGGTACGAACCTTCTTCAAGGATAATTCTGAATAATTGTTATTGTGGATCATTTTTTCATCTGAATGGTTCATTGCGAAGCCATTGATTTAGAATTAGGTGGTAGTTAACACTTAGCTGTAACTAATAGTATTCTCTTAATCTGAGTTGCTGCTGTTATTTATTAGACCAAAACTATGTCAGCTATTTAATTTTACTAGCCATGGTCTGTTGTCTAGATAGTTAAATTAATTAAAATTAGCCTGTCTAGACAAACGATGGATAGTAAGCGTCCTCCCATCGAGGCATACTATTCACAGGGAACTAAGTTGCTGGCGAATTCTTTTTAAATGGCAGAGGGAACCAATTTAAAATAAAATTCAAAGTTTTTGCTCGTTATAATTAATGGTTTTTAAATATGTGATTCTCAGGTTTTAAAATGGATTTCAAATCACTCGCGACAATACTCAATGAAAACAAACCAAAAGGGACCAAACTATGTATTGAAAAAGGAACTTGGATATTGTCTTAACTGCCGAGGACTACTTGTATTATCTGAGATTTGTCCACCAGCACTTGATGAGGGGGCAAATGAATAGGAAACCCAGACTCATCAAAATTAGCAGAAAGCTGATCCAATGGCTCGCTGTTATATTTTGGCTTCTACGTCAAATGTATTGTAGTATTAGCACCAGTTTATGCCCAGTGCAAATGATATGATTATGAACCTCAAAGAAATATTTGAGGATCAAAATCATGCTGCTAAGCAGGTGGCAATAAAATCCCTGATGAATACAAGCATGACTAAAGGCACCCAGTTAGGGATCATGTTCTGAAGATGATCAGTCATTCGAATGAACTAGAGATCCTAAGAGTTGAGATTGATGGGAAAACCTAGGCTGATATCATACTCTAGACACTGTTTGATAGCTTTAAGTAGTTTTACCTGAATTATTCAATGAATAAGCTTAGCTTTTCATTGGTAAAACTTCTTAAATAACTTCAAGTAGCCGAGGGTATTCTTAGGAAGACAGGTACTGTGCATGTGGCTGAAAAAAGTTCTTCCTTAAAGCCGAAAGGCAAGAAGAAGAAAAAGGGTAAAAAACAGGGAGGCATAGGTCCAAAAGCAGCTAAAGGGCCAAAAGTTGGTGTGAAGAAGCTGAGAGACAAGTGCTATTACTATAACCAATTTGGGCATTGAAAAAAGTAGTATCCAATTGTTCTCAATAAGTAGAATAGGCAAGGTAATTTTTGTTCACTAGTGGTTAAAATATGTTTAGTGGTGTTATTTATCGGTATCTCGTGTGTAGATACGAGAGCCACTAATCATGATCGCAATTTCTTATAGAGGTTCTAGGAAACCAGATAGCTCAGTGATAGAAAAATTTACGTACATATGGGCAGTAATACAAGAGTGGCAGCAGTTGCAGTGGGAGATGCCACTCTCAGTTTTAGTGGATATATAGTTTTAATATTGAAAGACTGTCTTTATGTACCTTCGATTAGAAAGAATTTAATTTTGATTTCTAAATTAATTAAGAACAAATATTCTATTTATTTTATTGACTCTGTGGTTATTAAGAAAAATAAACGTTTTATTTGTTCTGATACATTGATGGATGATCTGTATGTTATACCTCCTATATCTCCAACATTGCAACTGACTGAATTGAGTAACACATCTAATTTACCATATAAGAGAAAGAATCCTTCTTTAATGATCCAAACATCTCTTTGGTACTTACACTTGGGTCATATTAATCTAAAAAAGATAAATAAACTGGAAGAAGATAGACCTTTGTGTTCATTAGAAGTAGAGACACTACTTGTAATGACCCTGCTCGGACCCTAGTATTAGTTACGGATAGTCCACATGGCTATAGAGTACTGACGAGATTCAAAATCCTAACTCGAATCGAAATCCCTAACTCAACTCGAAACCCTAAAAGGTCCAAAACTCAGGCAACATAATCTTGACACTCGGAGAGTTTCCCAACATTCTAAATTAAGTAAATAGCATAAAATATAAGATTAAAAATAAAAAATCCTCATAAGTAGGGTAAAATGACCGTTTTGCCCATAATATAGCAAAAAGTCCTAAAAATCTAAATTTTGACACATAAATACCCTAAATCAAAGATTTAAGTACAATTAAGTAGCAAAGGAAAAAATAACATAAAAAATGACAAAAATACCCCATAGTGGCCGACCACCTTGGGAAGAGTGCCAAAAAGTAACTTTTTGCTTTCTTTTTAGCTTAAAATGAAGAGAAAGATGTTAAATCAAGCATTATAATGGTACGTACGTGAAGAAAATATGTGACGAGATTGTGACTGGATTCAGATGGGTAAGCATATACTTTGGGAGCGTTTAGTTTGTATGGTATGTTTAGCCCTAGTGACTCATAAGGTTCAAGTGGCAGTATTAGTCATAATGGTCATAAGGCTAGAGTAGTCCAACACAAAGTGGTGATGTGATTTCAAGTTAATAATTGTAAGTCAATCAGGATGTAGTCTTCGATGTACGTTTGAATATGGCAATGAGCTGATTTTCGGTAGAGTGACAGTCTTTCCAGTAGAAGTGGAGAATGTTTGAAATCAGTTTCGATGGTGGGCTAATTTAGAGACATATGATCGCTTGTGAAAGTCGTACTCGATGTAAGTTGTGTTTTGGAGCCAACGTGTTCTCAATGATAGACTGGGGATATGATACCGTAAATTGAAAGTGCAGGAGTCAGATATACCCAAGATTGCCTTTAAGACTCATTATGAGCATTATGAATTTGTGGTGATGCCTTTCGGGTTAATGAATGTACCTGCTGTATTTATGGACCTGATGGATCGGGTGTTTAGAAGCTTTCTAGACCAATTTGTAATTGTGTTGATAAACGATATTCAGTTATATTCTCAGAGTGAAGAGGAACATAAGGAACATTTGAAGATTCTATGTAGATCTTGAGAAAGCACAAGTTGTATGTAAATTTTGATAAGTATGAGTTTTAGTTAGACCGGGTGATGTTTTTAGGTCATATTATATCTGGAGAAAAAATTCAAATGGACCCAACAGAAGTAGAAGCAACAGTTAATGGAAGAGGCTAACTAACGTGACAAAGATACAAACTTTTTGGGGCTAGTTGGTTATGTGATATGATCCTTGAAGATTAGGTAGTAATTAGTTTAAGGTGGTAAGTAGGACTGGAAAACCTTTGCGCTAAGTGCTGAACATATGGGCTCGACCTTATCCACACCTGCAATAAAGAACGTCTCAAGTAAACAAGGACACAATTTTGGAGAATGAGAAGGCATAATGTTAGTAAATCATTCTCAACCTTCCATACGATGAAGTACGGGGCAAAATTTTGGAGATAAAATTTGTTTAAGGAGGGGAGTTTGTAACGACTCTGCTCGGACCCTAGTTCTAGTGACGGATAGTCCACAAGGCTATAGAGCACGGACGAGGTTCAAAACCCTAACTCAAATCAAAAACCCTTGCTCAACTCGAAACCCTAAAATGGTTCAAAACTCAGGCAATAGAACCTTGACACCCGACGAGTCTCCCAATATTCTAAATTAAGTAAATAACATAAAATATGAGATTAGAAATAAAAAAATACTCATAAGTAGGTTAAAATAACCGTTTTGCCCCTAGTACAACAAAAAGTCCTAAAAATCTAAATTTTGACACATGGATACCCTAAATCAAATATTTAAGTACAATTAACTAAAAAAGGCCAAAATAACATAAATAATTGACAAAAATACCCCTTAGTGGCCAACCACCTTGGGAAGAGTGCCAAAAAGTGACTTTTTGCTTTGTTTTTAGCTTAAAATGATGAGAAAGATATTAAATCAAGCATTATGATGATCCAATACTTGTTGAACAAGTAATATACACAATAATATAGTGTTATAGATCAACAAAAGCAAACAAATCATTATTGAAGTTCTTACACAACAAAATAAGTTAAAAAGTCATATATTACCAAAATAGCTTAATTTGACTTAAAAGACTACATGTATTTAATCAATTTCTATGAAAAATATGATAATACATGAAAATACTATATTTATCATAAACATACTAAAATAATAGGTCTCAGTAGAAAAAGACACCAAAAAGATACATCAAATTAACTTTTAAAACATTTTCTTGCACAAAAGGGCACGAAAACCAATGCAAAACCCCTTGATTGATGTGGGGTCAGGTTTTTGTCCCCCAAATAGCCCCCTAGCAATATTTATCTTCCCCATGTCTGAATTCTAGCCCACAAAACTGAAATCAATTCAAATCATCTCACATCTCATTAATTAAAATGAAGAAAGTCTTTTTTTTGATACTTTATGTCCCCCTCTTGTCCCCTAGCCTTTGCCTATATAAACCAAGCTAACCACCCTCTTCTTCCCTTCATATTTTTGTGCAAGTGAGGGAGAGAAACCAGACCTCTTTGCTATTGAGTGTTAAGGTGAGTTTGAGGGAGAAAAAGGAAGAAAAAGGAAGGAATCAAGGAGGTTTTCAGAAGCTAAGTCCAAAGCCATCCTCCACCCTCCTTTGAGCTCTCAAACAAGTAAGTAAAACCTCTAAAACTTATGGCTAATATCCCTCAAAATATCTCCCAATACATCCCTTTAAACACTCTAACAATCGAGAACCGAATTCAAACCGAAAAGGCATCGTAGTAACAAAATTGGGGATATTGTGTTCTTGAATGATATGAGATGTGTTTGTGTATTGTTATTTTTGAGTTTGATGACCTAGAAGTGTGTTGGAACCTTGATATTAATATCTAAAACACAAGCATGCAAAGAAATAGAACAAAAACTTAGCATAACATTAGTAGAAGACTTGGACCCTAAGAGACTTGATTTTTGAGAACATAGATGTTTCTGGCCTAAACTTTGGAACACTACAACTCAATGTAGAAAATTGATCTAAGCATGTTCTTTATGTCCAGATTTATATTTTTGTATTATCTTTCATCCACAGTTGGTTTCAACTCATTTTCATAAGTAGAACTCGAGATATTGCAATTTTACCAAAGTGTGTCATTTTTCAACTAGTCAACACTACCGACTTGAAAACACTAGTTTAAAGTGAGATTCGAACTTTGGTCAAAGGATGAAAGTTGTAGATAACATGTATATCTATCTACCCACCATGAATGAGCACAACATATTGAGTTTTGATAGGTCCAAACCCCTTTGAAAGTCTCTGTTGTGTTTCATCCCTCAAGGGACACTTTTGCCACATATTTTTATATTGCCCAACACCCCTATTTTTAGAGACCTATTCCAAACGTGGTCTACATGAACATTGTAGCTGACATATTGAAGTAATTTTGACCCAAAAATCAGACCTTAAAGCCTCGGGATGATACCTAAAAACCATTTCAAACCCTCTGTCCAAAACCGGCTCTGCTGAGTTTTGGCGGCTGATAGAGCCTATTTTCTAAAATGGCCAAAGAGTAAAACTTGTTCCAAATAACTACCCTTAGACTAAACATGAAACTTGTAGGGGACATGTTAAGCTAGAACATACTCAAAAATGAGCTCATTTGGACTTGATTAGATACCACAAAAATCGAGACTAACAGAAGCATGGTTTTGGTAAAATCTTGAGAAAAGTGCTGAACCGTTTTTACTTAGGATTTTTTGTTCACCATTTTGCCTTAGGTTTTGGCCTTGGTATTAAACATGAGAGTTGAAGAAAATATTTTTGTCTAAATGGTGTTTAAGAATCATAACTTGATTCCAAGTCTAGATACCTCAAAACCTTGTCGGTTCTTTTAATTTAATACTCGATTTTGGCCTTAAAAGTTGCTAAGTGTGATTTGAATATCCTTTGCTATGAGACTCGAGTTTTATATGATGATTGATTTGAATTAGTCGATTAGTGCTTTTAAGTGAATGTATGATGATTTAGAACTCATTTTATCAAGTTTGAATTGTATCTTGAGAATTGTAACTTGTGCTTCACATACTTGTTCCTTATGCTTAGTAAGTTATACCATAAACTTTGCCATACTAGTTGATGCCATGCTATAGATAGTTGCACTTGAGATCTATATTATACCTCATAGACATTATCACTTGCATCTTGGCATATTGGAGTCCATTTTTGTACATCGTTGTTGGGATGGGCAGTATTGAATTGTTCTTCTTGGTTCAAAATCTAGGGCGTCCCTGGTTGCCATTTTCAAAAATATTTTGGGATATATTCCCATTGTACACCCTGGGTACGTTCTCGGTGTTACAAATTTGATTGGTGTTTGAAATGGTTTATCATGACTATTATTGGGCACCATGGGTTTGTTGCTAGCATTCTGATTTTGATGATTTAGACTTTGGGTTGACGCCAAATGAGCATCCTGGTCCTTAATGTGGGATTATATTATTTTGGTTGGCCCAGATAAGGATAGCTGATCAATTTGGTTGGCCCGCCCCCACGCCGTTGCCATTGAGTAAAACAGCTATGGCATAAAGCCCGGCGAATCATTTACTATTTGTAATGAGGCGAGGATAGGTTTGGTAATCAAATTCCCATTAAGTCTACTCTGGGGATTCCTGGTGTGGAATTCCTGTTATAATCTGGGTGCATGTTGGCTTGGGCATCTGCATTACATACATGGCATCTCATACACATATGTTATCAACTTATCTGCTATCCTGTCACAAATTTGTCCGTCTCCTTTACTATAAACTGTACTGGGTGTTATATTGTATGTATTGTGGTGAATTTTATGCCGTGAGATTAGTTAGAAGGTTAGAGTATTTTGCTTCTAGGCCTTGGCTCATGGCATTCGTGCCACAGGTGAGGAGGAGTTCTTGGAGGAAGTTATCCCAGAGGGAGAAGAAGAGTTTGAAGAACAGGGTGAGTTCCAAGAGTACGTGGATTCCGCTGATGCTTTCGGAGGAGTCGAGACCTTTGCTTTTGTTCTTAGTGTAATTTTTGAAATTACACTATAATAGTTACGTGCTTAGTGTAATTTTTGAAATTTCTTGGTGAAACTGTAATAGTTACGTAATTTTGAACAATTCAGAACCCCTTTATGATGTAATAACTAACGTATGTAAATATGAATAAATAGTTAGAATATCCCTTTATTTATATTTATGTATGTCCCAACGTTCCTGGAGGACGGGGCGTCACACTTCTAGTCTGAGTCTTGCTTAGAGGGTAAGATGACCAAGAAGTCTTTTTCGATCAAAGGGTATAGAGCTAAAGAACCGTTGGAACTAGTTCACTCTGATGTGTGTGGTCCTATGACTATTCCGACTAGAGGTGACTTTGAGTACTTCGTTAGTTTCATTGATGACTACTCAAGGTATGGACACATTTACTTGATGCACCGTAAGTCTGAATGATTTGAGAAATTCAAAGAATTCACGACAGAGGCAGAGAAGTGTCTGAGTAAAAATATCAAATCACTACAATCCGATCATAGTGGCAAATACCTATTTGGAGAGTTTAGGGACTACTTGTCGTCAGAAGGTATTATATCTCAGTTGACTGCACCGGGCACTCCGTAGCAGAATGGTGTAGCAGAAAGAAGAATAGGACTCCTATGTAGATGGTAAGGATGATGATGAGTTATATAGAATTACCCGATTGGTTTTGGGGACTTGCATTAGAAACAGCGGCTTATATTCTGAATTTGGTACCTTCTAAGTCAGTACCATCTACTCTCACAGAATTGTAGACGGGGCATAAGCCTAGTTTGAGATATATTCGAATTTGGGGGTGTCTAGCACATGTGCTAAAAGGGAATGCAGGTAAGTTGGAACCAAGGACAGGAGTTTGTTTCTTTATCGGGTATCCCAAGGGAACGAAGGGTGATTTATTTTATAATCCGATTGATCAGAAGGTCATTGTTGGTACCAATGCCCGATTCTTGAAAGACGACTATATTATGTACCACAGGCCCAAAAGTAAAATTGTTCTGGAAGAAATGAGAAGAAATATTAGTAGAACAAAAGTGGAATCACAAGTCATTGATATCCCATTGTCTGGTCGTAGTGGGAGGATTATTGGGGCAGGTGCAGATCCTGAACAACGTGCTACCATTAACATGCCAGACGAGCATATGGGTAATGGTACATAAGGTTCAGATTTTGCACAGCGCATTACTGCTAGTACATGATAGTGTAGGTGAAATCTCAAGAAGAGGGGTGAATTGGGTATTTAAAATTTTATGCCAATATTGACCTAATTAAACATACAATCCCAAACGTCCACAAGTATTCTCTAACAAACAATTTCTAGTAGATATAGAACTTAAAGTGCAGAATTAAAGAGATAGAGTTAGAGAGATACGATACCAAGATTTATAGGGTTCGACACTACGGCTTACGTCCTTGCCTCAAGCACATCGCTGTGAGGATTCTACTAAACACTTCTTCAGTAGGCAGAGCAGCCTCTCTCCTTCAAATAGGCGGAGTAGCCTCTCTTGAGAATGTCCCATTCTCAAGTACACACTCTTTCAGTAGGCGGAGTAGTATATCTTGAGAATATCCCCTTTTCAAGTCCCTCCTTATAGGCAGAGTGGCCTCTCTTGAAAATCACCTTCTCAAGTTACAATAAGAATACAAGAGTAGAATCCAAATTAGATGTAAAAGATCAGCTCCTTCAGCGAGCAAATGAATATAAATAAAGCACACTACTATTCACTCCAAAGGATATACAAGTGAGAAGCTCAATGGAGAAATTCTAAGGTTTTCTCTAAAATTTAATTCATAAAAAGATGAATTTGAAGCATAAACTTGATGTATATGAGAGAGTAAGAATGAGAGCTTCTTTCTGCAATTTCCAAGGCTTAAGGGTGGTATTTATAGGCCAAAAATCTGTACTAACCATTGGGCTAAATAAGAAAATTTTAAACTAGTTGTTTTAGCCAAAATTCAAAAATTTGCTGACTCAGTCGATTGATCTTGGTGGTTCAGTCGACTGGATTGCCAATATCACCATTTAGTCGACTGGACCTGTGGGCTAGTCGACTAAACTGCTTTAAATTCAATTTCTGGTTTGGCAATCCAGCTTCAGTCGACTAGAGGACATGACTTAGTCGACTGAACTTCAACAGTTCAGTACTTTTGAGTTTAAAACATGTTTTGGTCACTTTCTTGCCATTTTAAGCCCCTCATAGATTTGTAAAATGATTTTCATGAAGATTTAGCAAACCGATGGGCCATCTAAGATCTCCTATGAGATTTGAGATTTCACGTATATAGCCATTGTTTGTGAACTTACATAGGTCTTAGACTCAATACACTTGATGAAATTCTTCGAGTCGTTCAAATCCTCTTCTTGTCTTCTTGGTTTTTCTCTTGCTCTATGGATCTTAGCCGTCTGAATATGATTTTCATGCTTCATGACTTCCATTTTGCTTTTTCAATTGTGCTTGTGACATTGAATTCCTGTGAACACACTCACTTTGCACAATTAGAAGTTTTGGTTTGTTATCATCAAAATAGGTTGAAACCTAGTTAGGCTAACAATCTTTCCCTTTTTGATGATGGCAAACAAAGAGTAAAATGAGGTTGCCTTTACAAGGTTGTCCTTCACAATATGCATATAACCAAGATTTTTAGAAAATATAAGACAATTAATTCAAGGACTTTGAATTCAAGTGATAGACATTTAAGTACAATTTGACCGATGGATGTGATAAATTGCATTTCTATGATATAATTCCTTAATGCATACATGAGCAATTTAACACAAAGTCTCCCCCTGTTTGACATATCGAAAGGAATGCAAAAAATTGTAAATTTTCTTCCAAGCATTTTCCCCCTTCGACACTATCAAAACATTTGAGGTATAAGCTCTTCTCTTTTTACATATCAAAAAGATTTAATCATTAAGTGCAGTGTATACTCTCTCTTTTTCTCATATCAAAAGAAATGTTAAAAAAATGATATTTATTTTGCTCAAACATTTTTCCCCTTTTGACATTATCAAAAAGTAGAAGCTCAAAAATAAAATTCATTGAAAATTTATTCTCTCACTCTTTGATATAGCATCATTTGACAGAAAAACAAGATACTAACTGTTAGAAAACTAATTGTCAAAATAATACTAATTGTATTGGCTAAAGAATACTAATTGTTATTTATGGGTAGAAATGTAAATAATACCAATTTTTTTTGGGATAATTAATTTGTATAAAAGAAAAAAAAATGCATGATTACACGAATACAAGGGGCATACGCCAGGCCTTACAACCAATTAGCCCATTAACAAAAAACACTACAAGACGACATATCGCAGGCCAAAAGACCGTTTTTTCTTTTTCTTACCACTAGACTTATTCCCTGCCTTTTGTTTAGAGGTTGAAGAAGTTACTTTGTGCTCACCATCAATCGGGGTCCACAGGTCCTTTGCCTCATTATCTCTCGCACCCACATTTGAGGAAGGAGTTTTATGCTCTATCGCCTCTGCCTCCCTATCGCCCACATCTACTTGCATTGTTAAATCCACAACGGTTGCACCATCTTTAGGCACCTCAGCCACCTCTATGTTATCCTCTTTCAGCTTAACCCCGGCATTGCCCACAACAGTTGAAACATTTTTTAGTTCACATACCTTCCTGGTGTTCAACCCAATAGCACAAGAGGGGGAAACCCACGAAGGAGGCAAAGATGGACTTCCAAACCTATCAGCAGCACTGACGACCTCCTTTTCGCGTTCGACTCAAATCAATTCAGTGTGACGCTCCACAAGCTTATTCTGGCATCAACTGATATCATAACCGAAAGCTTTACAATGAGAACAAACCAAGGGAAGATCTTGGTACTCAATATTAACTTCCACCATATCCCCTTCACATTGAACCAAAATAGAGTGCGGCAAAGACTTAGTCGCATTGACTTCAACACAAACCCGCGCATATGAGATGCGCTGCTTCGTATCCGTGGCCTTATCTAGGTAGAGAGGAATACCAACAACACTAGCTATTCTACTCAGACATGCAAAATTCCAGAACTCTAGGGGTAACACATGAAATTCTACCCAAATAGGAATTTTAGAGAGAGTCTCTTTAGCAAGCTTGAGCCTCTTTTTCCAGCGATGCAAAATCAAGAGGCTACCTGAGAAATGCCAAGGCCCCTTGTCTAAGATCTTCACCATAGCTTCTATACTGCAGAATTTAAAAATGTAGAAATCTTTGTCAGTACCATATACATCAACTAAACCCTCTTGCCCCCACAACACCCTAGTCATGGCTCTAACCAAACCAAAAGCTAGGTCTATATCCAAGAAATAATCCACTAGGCAGGGTTCCCAAGACTTGTCGTCGACCAAATCACCGGCGATCTCAATAACCTCAGGGTGGTTTGGATCCTTAGATTCCACAAATTCAAGGTTATAACTGGAAAAACTTCCGTTCATAAGCAAAGAGGCCCAAGATTTTGGTTGAGGCAAATTGTCGAACACCTTGCCTACAATTTCAGAATTTTCAGAAATCACTTTCCCCTCGTTCGGTTTAAACTGAGAAACCTTGGGGACCCAAGACTTAGCATCCCAAAAAAAGACGCAACGCCCTGATGAGCTATATTCAACTATTCACGCCAACCAAAATGAGCGCCTCCCCTAAATGGAAAGCGCCCGCCTCCCCTACCGCTGGAAAGAAAAGGTTTGAGGTGGGGATCCCGAGAGTTAAGACCCTCACTAGCCTACCTCTCAGCTCCCCCGTTGGTAGTCACGGCTGAAATCAGTGGAGGTGAGACCTTCATAGTGGTTTCTCCGTCTAAGCTTCCTAGGTTGCCCAGATTTGCTTCAATGTCAGCGAACCGCCTAGTACTTAGAGGGCTAAGGCCGCTTCTTGCTCGGTTCAGCGCTTCCACCGTAACCTTCACGAAGTGACCATTTTGCTCAATCTGAAAGGGACTATCAAAAAGCAGAGGATTGTCGCCAGCCACGGGAGACGGCTCCACTATGGTTGTGTTACTTGCCTGAGCGCGATTCTCGGTTGGGGAGGGAGCCTTGACTGAGTCATCTTGATGAGGCTTACTATCCAAGATCCTATCACAATCCATGGAGTCCATATAGCGCGAGACAAAGAAGCTTATTGCGTCAATGCCCTAAGTCCGGAAATCACACCTAAGTCGCACCTGTACGCACACACACATCGCTCCATTTAAATAAATAATACCAATTGTGAAAGCATTCTCCCCTTTTCTGAGAAAATCATTTAAAAATATCATTTTGACACCAAGTTTGAAGATAAAACTTTGCATAAAGGATCTTTAAAGTGTCAAAAGAATTGTGAAGCATGGGTAAATAATATGCAAATAACTTCCAAAGTAGCTATTGATGCATAGGTTGAAACCTTATGTTATAGCTTAAAATTTTTAGGACGACAATGACATATTCATTTGATTCAATAAACCCATGTTTACACGTGGATAATATCTTTCAGAAAAATACCAATTAAAATAAAAAATATATTTTCACTCTATTTCAATTTAACAATTGATGTACTAGAAAAATATTATGATTCCCATTAAATTTCAAAAAGTATGATTCTTTCATATCATTTCTATTAACTCAAATCATACCCATTGAAAGGATAAAAAAATTTTCCTTTTACTTATTGAACAATTAATATATATGAGAAAATTATGATCTATTTATCATTTATGTGCAAAAAAAATTATTTTCAAAGTATAGCACATAATACCAATTGTTATGACTTTTTTGAAAATGATATCAAATGTTGCTCAAAGAGTCATTTTTATCTTCATTCAAATATGATACCAATTGATATACATTATGAGCACAGATGTGTTCTTATGAATTTCAAAATAATGTATATACATTCTTAATACATGAAATTCATTTATGACAAAAAGGATGTGAACATTTAAAGCATATTGTCATTTTACTCAATCAGTTATAAAAATTGTGCAAGAAAGAATTGTCTCTACGGCATAGCACATTATGAATTGATTCATTTTCATGTTGATGACTTTAAAAAAAGATATATGTCCAATTTTCATGCAGAGAGTCATTTTTCATAATCACATATGATTTAAGATTTTTAACAAAAATATAATTTATGACTTAAGCACAAAAGAATTATGATCCAATTTACATATTAATGACTTTCAAAATGATATTTATACATTTTTCATGCAAAAAGTCATTTTCATAATCATGTATGATAAATGATGAAAAGTATGAGCACATATTATGATAGCAATTATTATGATACTAAAAGAGATACAAAAGTACATATTAAAGTTGATAGGGAGGATTATACCATGAGAAATGGCCATCGGCCGTCTCCATGGATTTGATTGAGCTGGCCCGGAAGGTTGAGTTTGCTCTTGATGCGACCAAAAAAGATAGTATTCGCTGGCTCCTTTCCAGTGGTAAATTTACCATTGGCGCTTTGTGGGAGGAGATTCGTATTCATAAACCTAGGCCTATTTGTTGTAACCTGGTGTTGTTTAAGCACCACATCCCTAGGGTTAGTTTTATCCTTTGGATTGCGGTTAGGAGTCGTCTTAATACTAGTAAAAGGCTTCGTATGTTCGGTTTGAACTGTGACTTCCAATGTAACCTTTGCTCGAGTAGGCTAGAAACCCATGATCACCTCTTTTTTAATTGTCCTTTCTTCGGTAAAGTTTGGGAAAGTATTCTGATTAAGTGTGGTTTAGATTGGTCTAAGTCCTCTTAGGATGGTTGATGGAACAAGTTCGTTTCCCACGTTAGTGGTCAGTCTCTGACTACTATGATTAAGAAATTGGGGTTATCTTCGTCGATTTACTATATTTGGAGAGAGCGTAACTCTCGTAAATTTTAGGATTACAACCATGACTATAAGATTATTATTAAGGAGATTTGTGATCTTATTAGAGGTCGATGCTCTTCCAGACGTAGCATTCCTATATCGTCCCCCAACTTGGTTATCCGAAGGGAATGGAGCCTTTTAAATTCCATTTTTGTTTCTCATGACTGTAGACACTCCAATTTGACCCTACCTAATCTTAGGAGAATTCGATGATGAAAATAGGTGGAATGGTGTTTCAGTTCGATCCTCGAGAAGTGATCCAAGCTTGGTATTTGAACCCAATCATACAAAAACTTTCAAACCAATGATATTTTGCCGAACCATCAAAACTTGCTGTCCAAGTAAGGAACTGCCATGTTCAATATGGTGACCGTAAATAGAACTTCTTGGAAACCCTAGTCAAAAGTGACAACCGCCACCTCCAAACCGGCGACCGCCAACTTTTATTGTGGTGACCGCAACTTGCATTGTGGCGATCGCTAACTCCAAATGGCTTGTCATTGCTTGGAACGTAACAGCATCTCATTGGTTAAAGAACTCTATAAATACCGTCCCCCTGGTACGTTTTCCAGTATATAATTTTAGTGAGAGGTTTTAAGAGAGAAGCTCTGCCGAGTCGCCGAGCAATTTCGAGTCCCGACGCTGAAACCTTGCCGAGATACCGAGATCCAAACCTTCGACGCCTATATTGAAGCCTTGCTTGGATGACCACTCGAGGATTGGCCCGTTGAAGCACATCCCCAACTTGAGGATTCTCCAGCAATCTAGGTACCTCGTTTGGATCCCCGATCCTTCTAACTCCACTTCCTCTCTTTTGGAGTTATCGGGTTAAAATTCAATTTCAAATCACATTTTCCTTTTATAGTCAATCCTATTTGTTTCATGCAATTCGATTATTTTTTTTAATTGTTTAGTTATTAATTTCTTCACATTCACACCTAACACATTTGTTATTTTCTGTCACGCTCCAAACTCCGGGCCACGTGAAACACCCATAAATAACCATACTTGATACCCAACCCGAGAATACACTCTCAATTTAAACCATACATGCAGTGTATATAAACGCCAAATGGCAACAGTACACGGCTCCAACGCCCGTAAAACATGTTATAACATATATGTAACAAAAGCTAACAAAAAGGAAGACTACGTTCTTTCGCCCTCCAGCACCTCCAGATCAACCAGCGTGACCTGTACCTGAAGAAAAGCAAATCCCACACCGTGAGCCAAAGCTCTGCAGATTCTAAACAACACATGCAGTATAAGCTAAACATGCTCGATAAACGAAGTGCAGTTTTTAGCTCTCTTTCAAGCCATTAAAACAATTTGAAAACAGTTTTAGATCACGACTCACCAGAGCCCGAAAACTATTTTCACATGCAAGGGAAAGCGATGATACAAACCAAGTTTTCTTTTATTCATCAGAGTCTTAAAAATAAATCTAGTATTACGACTCTCGCAGGCCGTTAATACAGTGTTTCGACTCCCACAGGCCGATAAAACAGTTTTAAGAAAATTGGTTTATCCGTCTCAAAATGCAGTATATGCAATCCATGAAACACATGCCTCCTCAGGACCTCATTTCATCCTTCGGATACCACATACACACAAGTACCTCGTCAGGACCTCGTTTCAGCCTATGTCAACCATCGGCTTTCGCAGCCTACCTCATCCACCGGCACTCACAGCCTACCTCATCCACCGGCTCTCACAGCCTACCTCATACATCCACACACGCACACATGCATCATCAACCAGGATATACATCTACTGAATCACAAGTTCATCTAAACCATATCATACACATATACAAACCTAAAATAAGATTTAAAGCATATAACCGTGTATCAACACGACGTCCCACAAACCACGTCACATGCTTATAGAACTTTAGGTTTTAAAGCATAAACTACGTTACACATAACGATATCACCTCATGTAATTCACTTACATATTCCGCACATAAATAAATAGTTATAAATGTACAAGCAATTATAAAGGCATATAACCTCACACCACGACGCCACCTGTCACATAACCTAACATCCACACACACATGGACCCACGACGATAATATGCGCCAACACAATCAACAAACCTACATAACTTGACCTAACCAAAGGCCAACACCAAACCCATAACCGTGGTTCTCACAAAAACCCCACACTTCCCGTGCATAACCATCACGCACGTGACTGTGCTACAACACCCAAAACCTAACCATGCACGTCAACCCAAGGACGACATCTAAACAAATACCCGGGATCACAACACGGACCCCCGAAACCACCACCCGACCAACTGAACCCCAAAAGGAATCCACAGGTATTTAAATCGAGTAATTCCCATAAATTAATCAATTGAATACCATAGGACACCAATTGGAAACCCAAGAACCAACCCAAAACAATAAACAAATAGCCCAGAGGTTCAGTCGACCGAACCCAAGCCCCCAGTCGACCGAACACCCTACTGGAAATCACAAAACGCAAACCCACACGGTTCAGTCGACTGAACCTAAAGGTTCGGTCGACCGAACCCCAAAACTAGACTTCAGTCGACCGAACCCCATGGTTCAGTAGACCGAACCTTGGCGAAAAATGATTCCGATCTACGGGTTCAACCCTCCAGGCCTCGAATCAACACTTTCGAACACCGATTCAACAACCGCAAACACTCACACATCTAGGCCTAACACCGAGACCCCCAAAGAAACCCCCGACACCAGATTCCATCCATAGAAACTGCCAAAAATGAGTTTTATACACCAACAACCCATTTTGATACAAAATCAGATCTACGGAGATCTAACCGGTAAAAAGACACCCAATTACCCACAGCACCTTTATACAATAGTAGGGTCTAGAATCCTACCTCGATGAGTTCAAAACTCAACGCCTCGAACCACGTGCAAAATCGAGCTTCGCTAGAATTGAAATCTAACCGGATGGTTGCGCAGCCCACGATGCCAAAAGCAAGAATTCGCTGTTGGATCGCTAAAAACCAAGCCCCGGGCCCCCGAGAACTTAGAGAGAAGGCAGAGAGAAAATAGAAAACTTACTAAAGAAGTTTTGAAAAATATTTTTATGAAAATATCTAACTCCAGATATTTATAGGTCTCCAAAATATTTTTTTTTAAAATTTTCGAGAATCGCGCCACAACGGCCCACAACCTCGGGAACCTACCCCGCATGCATATCTAAACCCGATCATGCATCAAAAGCAGTAAAAACATGTTCGAAAGAAAACACGTAACGCGCGTCCGAAAACGCCGAAAAAGAAAACGGGTCAAGGTCTCACATTTTCTTTCTTTCATTAATTCATTAAATAGTGCTAATATTTTTGGCAACTACAACTTATTGATGTTATTAGTTGATATAAAAAAAAAACACTAACATTATATGGATGTAATTGTTAATATTAAATTTATATCCTCCAATTAAAATAATTATATCCTTATTTCCTTTTTATTTCATTCTTTTACATTAGTTTAAAGTTATTTTATTAGTTAATGTCCCTTTATTTTCAGCATTAGCTTAATGTCCCTTTCCTTTTTATCTCTTTTTTTTAATTGCAATGTAGCTTTAATTTCCTTTCAATGTACTATTTTCTTTCTTTTTCTTTTCTCGCTTTTTTTTCTTTTCTTGTAATATTAGTTTAATGCTCCTTTACTAACATTTATTTTTTATTTTCTTTTTCTTTTCTTTTATATTAGTATAATTTCTTTCTTTAGCATTTTCTTTCCATTACTAGTTTTAAAATTTCTTTATAATGTTCTATTTTCTTTTTTCTTTTTTTTCTTAGTGTTAATTTAATTTTCTCTTTATTAATGCTTCTTTTCTTTTAATATTAATACTTATTTTCATTTTCTTCTTCCATAAGCTTTATTTTCTTATTGTATTTTTCTTTTTCTTCATTTTTATTAAACCCGAAAACCATAAAAAGTCTTTTAAGCTAGTTTTCATCTTATTATAGTAATTTTCTTCTCTTTTCTTTTCTTTTCTTTTTTCTCTTTTAAAAAATACAAATAGTTATGTTTTCTTTTTTAATAGTTCCACAACATTTTTCTAACCATTTTATAATTTTTCTTTTGTAAAATTTTTCTTTTCCTTTAAATCTTCAAACCCTCTTTTGTTATAAAACTCTTATTTTAAGTCTCTTTGTTAAGTAAGCTTTCTTTTAATATAGAATTTTCTCTTTATGCTTCTTTTATTTTACATTTAGCATTGCTTTTCTCTTAATATTTGTATTTCTTTTCTTTTCTTACAAAGTTTCTTTTCTTTCTTTTTATTAGCTTTATTTTCCTTTTATAGTATTTCTTTCATTTTTTTAAATTCAAAAATTACAAAAAACCTTTTAAATTAGATTTCATTTTTAAGTATAATTTTTTTTTTGGTTAGTTGGGTTGGGGAAGGGGGCTTGGACTCCCCAGGATACGAACCCTGGGGGGTAAGGTGGAGCTAAGCAAGCGCTGGCCACTGTGCTGTTTCCACACTTCTTTTTAAGTATAATTCTCTTCTCTTTAGTTTTTTTTTTCTTTTTGTAAAATATAAATAGTTAAATTCTCTTTCATCAATAACATTTTCTAACCCTTTTTATTTTTAGTATAAGCTTCTTTTGTACACTTTCTTTTAGGATTCTTTTTATGCATTTTTTATTTTACATTTCTCATTTTTTTACTAATTCATCATGTTAATATTAATGCATATTTTAGTTTATTTACTTGAAAGTATATTTAGAATAGTTTAGTTTATCTTTTGTAACAAATCATGTTTAGGTAATTTTAACAACTTTTTGGATATTCTTGTTCTTTCATTTGAATCATGCTAGCTTAGATTATTTTAATAATATCGCATGCGAGAGTGTTCTATATATCCTTTAGTTAGAAATTGCATGCCGTAGGATCTAGGATTTTTCCTTTAAAACGTGTTTTATTTCGAGTGCTATGTATATATGTTATGTATTTTTCATAATTGATTTTGGATGTTCTCTCTTTGCCTCCATTTTTTTTATTTGCATGCATTTGAGAAATTCCATTAAAGAACCAATAATGATTAGTAGAGGTCAACCTTATGGTTGGGCGAACAGAGTATCTAACACCTTCCCCGATTCGTACTTTAGCCCCCGAACCCTCTTTCTCTGGTTAAACGTTTTAAAGATCAGTGGTCATTTTTTGTTTTTGTAAGTTTTTCTCAAAAACTAAGTGGCGACTCTACTTTCAATAAAAAAGAATTTTCAAAGATTGATTTTTAAGGTGTTAAAATATTTTTTAAACATCTTTGAATTCCCATATTTTTTACCATTTTTAAAACCCCTAAATCTCAACGCCACAGTATTTTCTGGCGACTCCGCTGAGGACTAGTTTATAAAATCAAATAAGTGGACTAGACTTGAAAACATCATTGGTTCTTAATAAGAATTTCTCATGTGCATTTTCGCATGCATATGCATTGTTCTTCAAAACCCCCTGCCTGGTCAACCCAATGCCCTGAACGTTCATCCGTTTTGGGAATTGTTGGGAAGACAGGCAACCCTTACTGATTATACGCTATCATAGGTGCAGTAAAAGAGTTCAGGCATACTATTTGACCATGTCCTGCACCACTCTAGGCATGGGAGGTTTATAACCGGCTCTATTCAGAAGGGACCCTGTTCGATTGACCAAAATCAGCCTTTTGCATATAGTGAACTTAGAACTCTCTATTAGGTGCTGCTAATCCTAGTAGGATTATGTGTTTTTTTCATTGTATGTTTTGTTGTGTATTGTTAAGATTGTTTTTCTCGGGTTTAAGCTAGTTCTTTTTCTGGGTTCGGCCTGGGTTTGTCGTTATCCTTTGATTAGATTAGTTTTTTGCCTTCAGGTTCTTACCCGGGCTTTGTTCCTCACCATGTTCAATTTTCACACCATAGTTTTTCTTCTCGGAGTCATGCCCGTGTTTCCTTTCAAAGGCTCTAGGATAATTTCTCTCTCCTCTGATTTCTTCCAAGGTTGTTGGCTTCATCCGCCTTTGTTTTGGCTACCCTTGTCATACCCATGAAAGATAGTTCTTTTCCCTTACCGTTATACTGCTCGTTTTTTCTTAAAATTTTAGGTCAAACCAGTCCTCTCAGTCTAGCTCTATTTTCTTACCAGAGTACTGTCTGTTTAGATAAACCTTCCCTCTAGATGTTGGTTAATCTTCTCCTTAGCTATCATCCCTAGGTTGTCCTATTGTTATGCTGCCAGTAAGAGCCTGGCAGTGGCATTGCTATAGCCTTTGTGATTATCTGCTTATGATTTGCTATTTTGGGTATCCAAGATTTGTGCTATCTGTCGTTAAAATTCTTGTCAATGAAGTGTTTGATACTGGTTATTTTGCTTTTAGGATCTAAATTTTTTGTGGATTTACCATTGGGCCAGAAAGAGTATAGTCAGCACGTGTCTGGGAAAGATTAGTGACAGGTACTCTGTAAAGTATCCGAATAGTCAGTTGAAATGGCAAATAATGAGGTGAATTTAACTGCTCTGATCATGGCTATTACTGAAATGCAGAGGGCTGTGGAGCAGCAAACTCAGGCTTAGAATCAGTGCCAGGCATAGATTCAGGCAATTCAGGCCCATTTGCCGGTACCGAATGAATAGCATAATGACCCAAATGGTAACAAGGAAGACTTTTGGGATGATAATTAGGTCCCCGATGGACTGCAAGTTGTTCCACCACAACCACGGGTCCCTCGTCAGGTAATAGTTGAGGAAGAAAACACCGCTTAGTCTAGGGATTCTGCATTGGTTGAGAAGATTGACCGAATGGAGAAGGTCCTTAGAAAGGCCAAAGGGATTGAAGAATACATGCTAGATGTTGGAGGACTATGTTTGTTCCCAAATGCTAAGCTACCAAAAAATTTCAAAATGCCAGATATGGAGAAGTTCGATGGAACCAAAGATCCCAAAATTCATCTCCGAATGTATGTTAGTACCCTGTCGCTAATGGAAATTGATGACCAGTTGAAGGCTCATCTCTTTCACCGATCTCTTTCTGGGGCAGCCCAGAAATGGTTCCTCTCCCTCGATGTACCAAAGACCAGGACTTAGGAGGACATAGCTACGGCATTTGTCAGTTAGTACAGCTACAATGTCCAACTAGATGTCACCACCAGAGAGCTCAAAACAACTCGACAGGAGAGCCAGAGTCTTTTGTTGATTTCCTGACGCGATGGAGGGGTAAGGCCGCCAAGATGAAAAGTTGGCCCTTTGAGAAAGATCAAGTGAGGATAGTAGTGAAGAATCTACAGTCCCCATTGAAGCGTTATTTGATCGCACAGCCACTCTTCACATTCGAGCAGTTGTTTGATGCTGGGGTTCATATAGAAGATGCAATCCAGTCTAGGAATATTGAAAAAGCTGAGCCTAACCAGAAACCCAGAAGGGCCTTCCCCACAAATAACCAAAACCAAACTGCTGCCACCAACCTTGTGTCTAAACCATCTAACTATATCCAACAGTCAGACAATGGCCAACAGCAAAGGCTGAGGAGGGTCTTCACTCCCCTCAACATTTCTTTATCCACCGCTCTAAGTCGACTCATCGAGAAAAGGGCTTATCAAGTCATTGGACCCCATGCTTGTACCCGATCCCCTACTGCCAAGATTTAATGCTTCTCAATACTGAGCCTTCCACCAAGGTCACGGGCATTCGACTAATAAATATATGAGGCTGCGTCATGAGATCCAGAATCTCATTGACAACAAGGTGATCTCACCACCATGTACTACCCCAATGCCGAATGTCACGACTAACCCACTGCCAAATCATGCCAGGTAGGCTGGGGTGAATTACATGTCTCTAGGACATTCGAAGGACCCAAGTAAGTATATCTATTCGGTGCATCTATCGTGCCCTCATGTCCCAATAACTGAGGATCTGATACTTACTCATTTATCATGATTAGAGGTAGCCAGAACATGATGGAAGAATGGAATGTTGGTGCTTCGGAATGGTATCAGACAACATTCCCAGCTATTCAATAGGAGGAAGAAGAACATAACGAGGAAGACGACTGGCCATTGGACTACCCAGCCCGACCGTACGGCTTTGGTCACGTGCTCGACGGCATTACCCTTCCCCAACTTTTTGAGGAAGAGGTATATGTGGATGAAATGCAATCCTATTGGCTAGTAAGAGTCGTGATGGAATCCAACGAAGCAGAGTGGATCAATTTCTGGGCCACTCGGGAATAGCAGGTGGACTTTATCGAAGAGGACATATGGGAAGAAATTGATAATACATGGGCCATCGAAGATGATGAGGAGAGAAAAAGAAGAATGGAAATCACTAATTTAGGCAATTTGTGGGCATTCAAAAGCCCTCTGCTTGTGAACGAGGTGCGACAGACCAACGATATAATAATAGGATTATGGGATCCCAAAGAGGGGATAGAACATCTGACCAGAAGCGGGCGACATTTCAAGCCAGCCCAGCTGGAAAAGGGGCAACCAAGTAGAAAAGGGAAGGAAAAGAACATGAAGAAGAAGATAATGCAGTGCGAAAGCAGTTAAAGAAGACGCAAGCTAACATCAACATTTGGGGGCTACTGATGGCCTTGCATAAACACAGACAAGCTGTGCTAAAGGTTCTAAATAAAGCCAGCATTTCAATAGATGCCACCCCAGAACAACTGATTGGACTTATTCTGCAGGCGGTTGAACCGAAATCTATTTCTTTTTCTGATAAAGATTTGCCAGCAGAGGGAAGGAATCACAACAAACCACTCCATATTACTGTTAAGTGCCTGGACAAATGGGTTCCTATGACTCTTATCGATAACGAGTCTACATTAAACGTATGTGCACTCAGAACAGCACTCTGTTTAGGACTAAAGACGGAGCACTTCATACCGAGCAATCAAGGAGTTCGGGCTTATGATAACACAAGAAGGGACGTATTGGGACTGGTGTCATTTGTGATATCAGTAGGGCCCTTGGAAACGTCGATCGAGTTTCATGTACTAGACGTACCGACGTCTTCCAACTTGTTGTTAGGTAGACCTTAGTTGCATAACCCAAGTATCCAGGCCGTACCATCGACTCTCCATCAGAAACTGAAACTGATAAGAAATGGGGCAGTTCTGACTATTCACGGAGAAGACAACATTCATCCCCTAAGAGGAGGAGAGGGCTCAACTCTATTAGAAGTACAGCATGGTGAAAATGATGTATCGCTCAGTGGCTTCTAGTTCGTTGAAACCCGGGCTTTACAGATCTTGAATGAGGAGGAAATGTATATCAACCCGCAGGCTGTAACAATGTTGAGGAAAATGTCCTTTTTTCTTGGTATGGGATTAGGGCGTAAGCAGCAGGGAATCCCAAAACCCGTTCAGGTATTGTTGACTTCGCACTATTTTGGCCTTGGGTATGAGCCAACGGAGGAAGATTTGGAAGGGCCTAAGAGGGGACGGGACGGAAGGGCAATTATTCTGGAACGCTCAATGGGTACTTCGTCAATGAAGGGGAAGATTTCCCGTATTACGACTTTCTAGAGCTGTGGATCGATGAAGAAACCAATCAAAAGCTACCAGGGCTGAAGATCTTTTTCAGCCATCAGTTGTCTGACATAGAAGAGGAAACAGTGAAATAGGAAGAGATGGAAGAGAAGGTTCAAGAGGAAGACTGGGCTGACAGATTGGATGGCAATGACTTGGGAATACTTTTTAATGAAAAGATGGCTCAGCTATAGGTGACTGATCAAGACTGCTTAATGATGAGCTTCAGCGCACCGACAGACTGCAACAAGCTCATTATCAACACGGCTACAAAGGAAGTAAAGAACTGGACCTTAGAGTCTTGCGATGTACATGATGTCTGTTCTGAGTCTGTGGTCGAGGGCACGTCTGTTGATGCTCCTCTCCATGATTTTGCTGTCGAGTTTGTAATTCCCTTTGCTTTTAATGAAATGAACAAAATTTTCGGTTACTCTGCTTTGTTTGATTTATTTTATACGCTTTCTGACGATTTTGAATTTGATGGGGATATCCCTGAAGAATTAAAACTTTTAATAATAAGAGAAGAAGAAATGCGTGCCCAACCTATAATTGAAGAAACATTGTCAATAAATTTAGGTAATGAAAGTAACCCGCAAAATGTTCAAATTGGTTCTTCTTTATCCTTAGTTGAACACGAACAATTAATAACTTTATTAAAAGAATTCAAGAATGTGTTTGCATGGTCTTATGAGGATATGCCTGAAATTGATCCTAACATTGTCCAACACCATATCCCCTATACCCCGATGCCAAATCGGTCAAGCAAAAGTTAAGACGAATCTAGCCAGAATGAGCTCTGAAGATCAAAGAAGAAGTTGCCAAACAGATTAATGTTGGATTCCTAATGGTAACCGAGTATCCAAAATGGGTAGCCAACATTGCGCCCGTTTTAAAGAAAGACGGTCGCATTCGAATCTGCACGGATTTTTAGGATCCCAACAAGGCTAGCCCGAAGGGCGACTTTCTACTGCCGCACATCGATGTCTTGGTGGACAGTACAGTGGGACACGCCTTGTTGTCATTCATGGATGGCTTCTATGGGTACAACCAGATTCTGATGGATCCCAAAGACAGAGAAAAGACAACGTTCACTTCACCTTGGGGCACCTATTGTTATCGTGTAATGCCATTTGGTCTAAAGAATGCAGAGGCAACCTATCAAAGGGCTTCCACTACTTTAATGCATGACATGATACATAAGGAGGTCGAGGTATACATAGATGATATGATAGTCAAATCCAAGGATCGGGATGGTCACATTGTAGCACTGCAAAAGTTCTTTGAAAGGATTTGAAAATACAAGATTCGACTCAATCCACAAAAGTGCGCCTTCGGGGTTACTGCCGAAAAAATGCTTGGATTTATGATCACTCAATGGGGTATCAAAGTGGATCCTTCAAAGATCAAGGCAATCTTGGAAATGCCTCCTCTAAGGACCGAACGAGAAGTCAGGGGCATTCTGGGTAAGATACAGTTCATCAGTCGATTCATCGCAAAACTGACAACTACCTGTGAGCCGCTTTTCTGTCTACTAAAGAAAGGAGTCGAGTTCGAATGGGATCTGAGATGCCAAGATGCCTTTGATACTGTATGATAGTACCTGCAAAATCCTCCTATTCTAGCTCCTCCTGAACTTGATAGGCCACTGATTCTCTATCTGTCAGTGACTGACTCAGCTATGGGATGTATGTTGGCGCAAGAGGGTGAAACTGGAATCGAAAAGGCTGTCTATTACTTAAGCAAGAAGATGACAGGGTCAGAAATACGATACACACTACTAGAAAAGACATACTTTCCTTAGTTCGGGCTTCCCAAAAACTGAGGCATTACATGCTATCTTTCACAGTGAATATCATCTCTCGGATGGAACCATTGAAGTACCTGTTTGAAAAGCCAGCATTGACAGGAAGGCTGGCTCAATGGTTACTGTTGTTATCAGAGTTCGACCTCAGATATTTCACCCAGAAGTCAGTCAAGGGTAGAGTAGTGGCAGAATTCCTAGCCGATCAACCAGTTGAAGGTGGTGAAGACACGGAGTTCCAGTTTCCTAATGAACAGCTAATGAATGTCGGAGATGTCAAGTGAACTTTATATTTTTATGGCGCATCCAATCAATATGGCTATAGAATATGAGTCCTTCTTGTCACCCCTGATGAATCACACATCCCTTTATCTTTGAAGCTCAATTTTGAAGTTACCAACAATCCGGCTGAGTATGAAGCATGTTTAGCTAGATTAGAGGCAGCCTTAGAATTAGGGGCAAGGAAGCTGGAAGTCATTGGAGATTTAGCACTGGTGGTTTCATAAGCAAGAGGAGAATGGAAGGTCAGGGATCTAACCTTGATTCTCTATCATCAAGAGTTAGAGAAAATGATACCGTGTTTTGAATTAGTGGTCTTTACCCATGTTCCAAGATTGCAGAACAAGTTTCCCAACGCACTGACCACCTTAGTATCCATGATTGACATACCACCCGGGGTCCAAATGAGGCCTTTGATAATTGAACAGAAGAGAAAGATGACATACGAGATGATGGTTGCAATCGAGGAAAGCACTGACGACCTCCCATGGTACTTTGACATTCAGAACTTCGTAGAGAAAGGAGAATATTCTAAGTTTGCCGGCAAAAAGGATAAAAGGACGATACGATGATTATCTACGCAAGTCGTCATTTGCGGTGGAAGATTGTACAAACGAAGACATTCTGGGGTCAACAAGCTATGTGTAAACACTGAAGAAGGCCAAGCATTGATGAAAGAGATCCACGCGGGAGTTTGTGGGCCACACATGAGCAGAAACATGGTAGCCTTAGATGATAATGGAGACAGACTGTATACAGTTCATGCAAAGGTGCCATTAGTGTCAGATTCACGCAAACCTCATGCACGTTCCCCCATCACAATTGTATAACCTGACGTCACCATGGTCATTTTCAGTATGGGGCATCGATGTTATCGGCAAGGTAACACCGAAGGCGTCAAACGGGCACGAGTTCATTTTAGTGGCCATTAACTACTTTACCAAGTGGGTGGAAGCAGCCTCCTACTCGGTATTGAAAGCTTCACATGTTCTAAGTTCATCCAACAAAACATCATTTGCCAGTACGGGGCTCCCCATGACGTCATCTCGGATAATGGCTCGCATTTTTAAGAAGAGGTCTTGGATCTTTTCGAGGAATACTGGATAGTGGCTCACAAGTCCTCACCATATCGGCCATGGACCAATGGAGCAGTTGAGGCAACAAACAAGAACATCAAGAAAATTCTACAAAAGACAATCAACTCACATAAGGATTGGCTGAAGCATCTATCATTTGCACTTTGGATATACCGAACGTCAATCAGAACTTCAACTGGAACTACACCATACTCTTTAGTGTACGGGATGGAAGTCGTGCTTCCCATTGAGGTGGAAATCCCCTCACTAAGAGTAATGGCTGGGGCCAGTATTCCAGAAACAGAACGGCAAAAGAACCGAATGGAAGAGTTGCTCTTGTTTGATGAAAGAAGGCTGTAGACTCTGTTTCATGTACAAGGTTAACAAAGGAGAATAGTTCGAGCATTCAATAAGAAGGTCAATACCCGAGATCTTAGAGAAGAGGATCTGATTCTTAAGGAAATCAAGGCTCCTATTTTTGACCCGAGAGGTAAATTCAAGCCAAATTGGTCCGGACCGTTTCTCATCAAGGCCATCATGACCGGTAGTGCAATCATCATTATGGATTTGGATGGCAATGCGTTCTCCACTCCAGTAAACCTTGACTAGCTCAAAAAGTACTATCCTTGAGGTAAAAATAAAGATAAAAGAAAAGCTCACTGAGTTAAAAATCGAAGAGGAAACTCAGGCAAAAGTTAGAGCAGCCCGCAAGATCGAAAACCTGAAAGGGCGACCTTGGCAAAAGTTAGGATATCACAAAAGAAGGGTGTCAATACCCGAGTGAAAATCGAGCCCGAACTACGTTATGCTCTGATTCCATCATTTTATGATACGTAGGCAGCTTCTTTTAAGAAGTCCGGCCATATTCTTTTTTCTTAACCATCTTTGGATCTAAGTAAGACCAATGCAAATTAATTTTTGAATTTTGATAATAAAGTCATTCAAACTTTGGATGAATTTGAACCATCTTAAACATAGAGTGAGAGTTTTTCATTACTTTAATCAAAGTTATAATGTTTTTAAAGGGAGGGCACGCAAGTCCCAAACTCTACAAAACAAAATAAAAATGAAAGCTGTGAAATTTTCAAAACAAAGTAGAGGTCCTCAAATCTTTCTCCTCTTTGCTGCCTGTTTCCCTTCTTCCTTGTCCTTCTTCTCCCTATCCAGCAGCAGCCATGACTTATTCTCAGTAGAAAGCTCGGGACATTGCAGTTCCTACATCTCCACCCGTGAACGAGATGGCCAGGCATCCTGATACAATGTTAGAAATGGGGCCCATAGTGCAGATGAAAATAAATGACCTTGAATGCTGGAAAAGATGATCTGACTACGACTAAACTGCCGCATGATCTGATGGCGCTAATAGAAAGTAGTTTGACGCAGACCAACAAGTAGAACACCAGGATGGTCTATGGTAGTCAGAGTCATGGTAGAGATCCGCCACCAGGGGCACTGCCAAGTAATATCTGGGCTAGTCAGGGATGAGAGGTACTGACGCCAGGCTGCCTCAATGGTGCATATCTAATAACAGGGGGGGCAGTAAAGGAAGGTTGAGGCACTGTGCCTATTAGTGGGTGGTTTTTGTACAATATTTACCTTCTCCATCAGCCAAATCTACAGCAAAAGTTAGAACATTGAGAGAAAAGTTTTGCAGTATGAAAAAAAGCTTGATGAAGGAAAAAGTTTGAGTTTACCTGAAAAAGTAAGGGGTTGCCATTGAAAGTAGTGGTCTCACTATGATGAACAGCATCTAGACCCCGCAGTGTCTCGACTAGGACAAGTGGTACAAAATCCTTCCCCATCCACATCTGGCCAGCAATGTCGACCAGTGCACAACTAACTCGCCGGTTAGAGGGAATGAGGAGATACTGGGCAAGGAGACAAAAACAAAGAGCATAACATCGCCTCAATTGAAAATGGAGGTCACTAAGGTCACCGGTATGACAAAATCTGTCAATGATCCAGGTTATGTCAAGGCAGTCATCCTGTGTCAGAAGAGAGGCCTCCATTCTAGATAAACCACAAAGCTGTATCACTTGCTGACAATTCGAAAGAAAGAAAGTGGGGACAACGACGGAGCTCCACGGAGTTAAATCCAAAATGGCAGCAAGCTCCTCCACAGTGGGGCATAGCTCTTCAAGGCCGAACCGGAAGACGTGGGATTGAGGGTCCCACAGCTGAGCAGCTGCTTTCAGCAAAGGCCCGTCAATCATTATGGCCATGAGAGGAAATAAGGAGTTGATACTGAAAGGGGAAAAATTTAAACGTTCGACATGGGAGAATGCCTCAATCCATGAAGAAAGGGGATTAGCCATTTGGGTCAGAACAACAGAAAATGGAGCCTCCAGGGCTATAGTTATAAGGCAGGAAAGGGAAAAAAAATCAAAATTTTGACAAAAGGTACGTTAAATGTGGCGACCGCCACTTTGGAGGTGGCGACCGCCAACTTGGAAAAGCATAGTACAGTGACATCAGCCCTTTGACCAGGCGACCGCCAAGTTATAAATAGAAACCGTTCTGTCAATCTCCTTGGAAATGGCGATCGCCATGTTGTGTTATAGCGACCGCCATGTTTGAACATGGCGGGTGTGTATCAATTTTGCAGTTTCTTTGGTTTGTGTAAGTTTTAAACTTTGTATTACGCATCCATGACAATTTTGGCAGAAAGTAATGGAGAATAATATAGATCAAGTAATAAATGGCACGAAAACCCAAATGCATCGAAAAAAGGAAGAATGTATCAAAATGTAACCGGAGCACCCAGGCCCAATAAAACAGTGAACAGGGGCACACAAGCCCATAAGTGTATCAAACTGGGGCACGCATGCCCATCAAAATAAAATGTATCAGAAAATTGGGGGGGGGGGGGAACTCTCTCTTTCACCCTCGTCTCGGACGGACCCGGCGAAAGGAAGAACTGGCCTCCTCCGAACTGTCGTCCTCGAAGAGTCTATCAAAATCATCGCCGTCATCGCTGCCAGAGGAGGATGATACGACTTTGGATCGGTTCCGAGTGGATGAAACAGATCCCCAAGAAGGACACGCTCGGGAAGAAGCACGGGACCCACAACCTCGCACCGGAATCGAGGCAGGAGCAGAAGGATAAGCAGGGCCCTGTGGTGGAGGTACTGCGCCAGTGGCAGCTTCTGGTTCCTGGAAAAGAGAAGCAAGTGTAAGAATAAAGTACAAAATATAATGACAAAACACAGGAAGAGATACTCACTGGAAAAGGAACGAATGGTACGCTAGCTACACGTAAAGCTGCATCCTGCAGGCGGATAAGGATCCGCATGCCGCTCACCACCAGTATGAGATGATCCAGCCAAGCCTGATCCGTTTGTCAAGAAATAATACAGAACTGAGTAGTCTACGAATGAAGAAAGATGAAAAGGAAATAATGAGAAGAAAGTCAAACCTTAGCATGCTTTGGCCAAAACTCCAGGGTTAGAGGAACCGAGATGGGGATATCAAAAGGACACCCGACGATGAAGGACGACACCATCCAAGGTACCTCAACAGCCCCAGCCCCAGCTGCTCCAGCAGCGCTAGCAGCAGCTCTAGCTCCCGCAACAGCATCAACGCCGGCATCAGCAGCCACCGGCATGTGTCTCCACCTCCTGCCACCTAGGGTAGTCGAGTTGGGTCCTAATGAACCCAGTAGATGGGCTCGGGCCCAGGTGTTGTAATCTCCCTCCGCCATCAGCAGCTCAGCAGCTGAAGTCCCCACCAGCTCCAGGAGTAGGTCGACCCGGCCCAAGTGATCGGTCTGGCGCATACAGGCTGGAGGAACCACTAGGATTCGAAATTGATCCAAGCCGAGCGACTGGCGAACCACTCGATCTCCTAGATAGTACTCTCGTTCAAATGGACCCTACAGCAGGATTCGCCTAGAAGCAATATTCTGGCTGCGCATCAGGTCTGTGCCAGCCCGATCCTCTACACCCCTCCAGACATCCCAGTGGACCTACAACAGTTTAAAGTACAGTACAATGCAGAGAACAGTAAGTCGTGCAGTATGATGAACAATATACAGTGCAAAGAACAGTGCAGTGAACAGTGTAGCAGGCAGTATAATGAAGAAAGCAGTGTACAGAATAGAAAGCAGTAAATAAAGATACTTGGTCAGGGGTCAGCCAGTCTAGTGATACCAGGAACCGGTCAATGTCCTTCCCTCCAGCCTTCTTCCCCTTCAGGCCTCGGGACCACCGGGAAACTCGGGGAATGACAAGAGGGTTTATCGCAGAGTTCGTCGGGACGTGAAGCCCGAGGAACTCGTAAGTCCGCAACTGCAAAGAAAAAGATGTCAGTAAGCAATAACAGATAACAGAAATGAATGGAGAACTGTAGAAACTAAGTTAGACCTCCTAGACCCTCTAGTATCCCTCGATGCTGAGCTCCTGGGGGAACCGAGTCAAAGTCCGCATGAAGCTATAGAGAGTGGCGAGAGCTGCTCCTCCCCAATCAAATGAAGCGACCCGGTCAAAACGAGCCAGGGAGCCCAAGTAATGCAAATGAACGGTATTCTCCTTGTTCGAAAACAAGGAGGTACCAAACATGTACATCAAAAAGCCCCGGGTGACCCACTCGAAATGACGGGGCTCGGTGCACTAAAAATGTCTGAACCGCTCGAAAAACCAGGTGTACCGCACCCGATCTTTGTTCATCTGTGCTGGAATGGCCCCGAGGAAGTGCATCAACGCATCAGTAGAGAGGGCGATGGCCGGATTAAATGGGATGGGAACTCCTCCAACCCGGATGTCGGTAATCATGGAGAAGTCCAGAGGCGTCAGAGTGGTCTCGAAGGTAGTAAAATGGAAGGTGTTGGTGGTATCCCACCAACGCTCGGCCAGGGCTGTCAGCCAGACCTGGTCATTGCTCGTTCTACCCAACAGGGGTAAGAATCGAGTAAAGCCGGAGGCATCGATATAAACCCGGATAGGAGCAGGGAGGGCATCATACTACTCCAACACCTCTCTAGAGGCAGAACCTCCGAAGCCACGGACATAGTGATTAGCTTGAAAAGAGAAGACAAAATAGAAGATATATAAAGAGCAAATTAAACACATGAAATATCCAGCAGATAACCGAAAGAAATAAGAAACCCTGGGTTCGTATGTAAATGACGACCTTTCAGTTCTTTCAAGCCCTAGAAAACTAGGCATCCTAACCCTAGGTTCGTGTGTAAGTGACGACCCTTTGGTTCTTTCAAGCCCTAGAAAACTAGGCACTCTAACCCTAGGTTCGTGTGTAAGTGACGACCCTTCGGTTCTTTCAAACCCTGGTAAACTAGGCAAATCTCCCTAACCCTAAGTTCGTGTGTAAGTGACGACCCTTTGATTTTTGCACATCCTAGTAAAAGACAGGAAACCCCAAGCCCTGGTGCACCGGGCAAAATCTTTTTTCTTTTTTATTGAAAATAAAATAAAATCAAAATTAAAATAAAAAAAGAAAAATAAAAAATCTTCTCTTTAATATTTGTGTTTTGCCCTTTTTCCCTAGAATTTTTCTAAAAATTTCTAGAATTTTCAAAAAAAAATTTTCCTACAAATTGCCAAGATTTTCATAAAATTTTCCCATTCTTCTAAAATTTTAGCATTTTCTAAAAAATTTTCTAAAAATTATCCTCAAAAGTTTCTGAAAAGTTTTCCTTAAACTTTTAGGACTTTCTAAAACTTTTGAATAATTTTCTCTGATTTTCTAAACTAAATTTTTTTAAAAAATTTTCCTAGGATTTTTCAAAATTTTCCTTAATCTTCTAAGATTTTCTAAAAATTTTCAAGGAGTTTTTCAAAGAATATTCCTTAATTTTCTAGGATATTCTAAAATTTCCAGGATTTTTCTAAAAATTTACCCCATTTCTCTAGAAATTTTCTAAGGATTTCCAAAAAAATCGAAAATACTCTTTTAGTTTTCTGGAGTTTGTGATTTTTTTGAAAAAAATTTACCCTAAATTTTTAAAAAATTTTGACAAAATTGCCTCGAATTTTAGAATTTTTTTAAAAAAATCACCTCTTCAATTTTCATACCCAAAAAAAAAAAAAAAAATTTCCCCCCCTTAATTTTTATGTTTTTCCTAAAAATAAAAAATTTTCAAGCCTTTTATTCTTTAATTGCCCCTTTCATTGCTTGTTCAAACCTTAGTGTCCCTACTGTTTTAATCTTAATTGCAAAGGTACCTAAGCTAAGTACAAATCCCATCAATCATCATCCACATTATCAAAATCATTCATCAACACATCAAAATAAATCATCACTCATCATCATTCATCATCATCATATTAAATCACCATATGGGGGATCCTAAGCATGCATCTACGTTTGATATATCATAAAAAATATGCTATGGTATTTAAAGCAGTAAGGATATGGTACATACCGATGGGTGCTGACGAGAAATGTGATGGTTCGGCTCCCGCATAAGAACATCGGCGGTGACTAAGTCAGTAGGAGGCTCGAATCGTCGCATCCCACCCGGATATAAGTAGTGGGAAACCGGAGGGTAGGTGTGCGGATCAAAAGGCGCTGGATGGCCCTCCCCAGCATCAGGGTCCAAGAAGTCAACCATCGCTGCCTCAGCAGCAGCATCAGCAGCCGCCTGTACCTCGGCAGTTGCCTGGGCCTCCTTAGCAGGCCAATGGGATGCGCGCTTTTCCTCGAGAACAAGGGCGTCTATCACAGTAGTGGGTTGCGTGGTAGTGACCCCGTTAGCAGGAATACTGGCGGGTGTACTCTGAGAGTTCCCATAGAAGAACTCCCAATAGCGAGGCCTTGTCGTGCCCCCAGGTCATCGTCTCCTTGGCCCTAGCCCACCATAAAGAGAAAAGGGATCACGAATAGTAAAGTAAACATCGTGTGAGAAGCAGGAAGAAGCAAGAAAATATCAAAAGTTAGGAAACAAGAGCTAGAAAGAGAGGAGAGCAAGAAAGGGATGGGAGAGAGTTTGAGAGGGCGAAAGAGCTAGAGAGAGAGTGAGGAGTGAACAAATGAACTAGATCTGCGTGCCTGGGGGGCTGTATACGCGCTAAGAGTTGGCGGTCGCCATCTTATAAGTGAGCGACCGCCATGTTTCCCAAATGCCACATGACGACCGCCAGGTTGTAAGGGTTTACATTCGACGACTTCCATGACAGAGGGGTTTCGGATAGGCGGCCGCCCACACGTGAACCGTCACATCATTCCCATCATGGAGACAGCCAACTCCAAAGTTGGCGGCCCTATATCAGTTTGTCATAATGGCGTTTTAGGGTTTAAGGGGCTATTTGGGGCTTTTTAATGTATGTTTTGTTTTTTGCGATAATTACACTTACCTCCCCTGAGGTTTAAGCTTATTACAGAGATCTCCCCTATGGTCTCTGAAATTACACTAACCTTCCATGAGGTTTAATTTTTAACATAAATTGCACCAAACTATTAAAATTTTCGTTGAAATTTAACGAAAATCACCCCTCTCACTCCAAAACCACCCTTCCCAAACCAAAACCACCCTTCAAACCACCTTCCCCCCCCCCCCCAAAACCACCCTTTCCACCCCAAATTTCAACGGAAGAGTGGTTTTGGGAATGGTGGTTTTGGGGTGGAAATTGTGGTTTTGGGGAAAAAAGGTAGTTTGAATGGTGGTTTTGGGGTGGAAAAAGTGGTTTTGGGGTGGGAGGGACGGTTTTCGTTAAATTTGAACGAAAATTTTAATAGTTGGGTACAATTGATGTTAAAAATTAAATCTCATGGGAGGTTAGTGTAATTTCAAAGACCACATGGGAGGTCCCTGTAATAAGTTTAAACCTCAGGAGAGGTAAGGGTAATTATCCCTTGTTTTTTTTATTTATGCATTCATGTATTTTTTAGGTTACTTTTTCTTTATTTTATTAGCTAAAATAATTTTCAGAAAACATAAACATTTTTATCTTCTGTGCTTTTCAGAAATAATTTTGAAATCTTAGGTGTTTTCTAAAAATACTTTAAGAGAATTTTATGTGGTTTTTCTTCTGATAAAATCAATTTTATGTCGTAACTTGATTTTTAATTATTTTTATCCCACGTTTCGATTTTTTTAAATTTTAATTCGTGGTATCACCTTTCGGTAAGATTAACTTTAAGCCGTAACTTGGCTTTTAATCTCGCTTTCGATAAATCTAATTTTAAGTCATAACTTTATCCCACACCTCATCTCGAATTTTTAGGTCTTAACTTGACCTACTAGTTTGATGTTTTTCTCGTCAGTCCTCCTCATGGGTCTAAACTGACTCGTCAGTCCTCCTCATGATCCTAAACTGACTCGCTTTGCATTACACTATATTTGTCGTGCATCATTTTTCTTATCTTGCATTTTGCCCCATGAACTACGTTCTGGTCTGATCCCTAGCAAAAGGGGTACGTAAGCAGCTCGATGAAAATTCGAGTACGACCAACATCATATGCATGCTTGTGCGTTTGCGGCCTAAGATTGACGGCTCGGTCAAATGGCTGTTGTCTCTGGATCTTTGATATAACTTGAATCACCCGTTGCTATACAAGTTATATTAAAAGAGGGGCAACTGTAGACAACCCAATTTGACCCCACCTAATCTTAGGCGAATCCGATGATGAAAACAGGTGGAATGGTGCTTCAATTAGATCCTCGGGAAGTGATCCAAGCTCGGTATTTGAACCCAATCGTCCAAAAACCTTCAAACCAATAAAATTTTGCCGAACTGTCGAAACTTGCTGACCATGTAAGGCAACCGCCATGTTCATTATGGCAACCGTTAATAGAAACTCTTGGAAACCCTAGCCAAAAGTGGCGACCTTTACCTCCAAACCGGCAACCGCCAACTTGCATTGTGGGGACCGTCAATAGAATATTGTGGAATCTTTCAAAAACATGGCGACCGCCAACTTGCATTATGGAGACCGCCAACTTGCATTATGGCGACCGCCAACTCCAAATATCATGATGTGTCTTAGAACGTGGTAGCATCTCATAGGTTGAAGAACTCTATAAATACCGTACCCTTGGTACGTTTTCCAGGACAGAATTTTAGTGAGAGGTTTTGAGAGAGAAGCTCTGTCGAGTCGCCGAGCAATTCCAGGTCTCGACGCCGAAACTCTGCCGAGATACTGAGATCCAAACCTCCAACGCCTACATTGAAGTCTTGCTTAGATCACCACTCCAGAATTGGCCCGTTGAAGCACATCCCCAACTTGAGGATTCTCCGACAATCTATGTACCTCGTTTGGATCCTCGATCCTTCTAACTCTATTTCCTCTCTTTTGGAGTAATCAGATTAAAATTTAATTTCAAATCACATTTTCCTTTTATAGTCAATCCTATTTGTTTCATGTAATTCGATTATTTTTTTTAATTATTTAGTTATTAATTTCTTCACATTCACACCTAACACATTTGTTATTTTCTTTCTTTCATTAATTCATTAAATAGTGCTAACATTTTTGGCAATTACAACTTATTGATGTTGTTAGTTGTTATAAAAAAAACACTTACATTATATGAATATAATTGTTAATATTACGTTTATATCCTCCAATTAAAATAATTATATGCTTATTTCCTTTTTATTTATTTCTTTTACATTAGTTTAAAGTTATTTTATTAGTTAATGTCATTTTATTTTCAGCATTAGCTTAATGTCCCCTTCCTTTCTATCTCTTTTTCTTTTAATTGCAATGTTGCTTTAATTTCTTTTTAATGTACCATTTTCTTTTTTTTTTTCTTTTCTCTCTTTTTTTTCTTTTCTTATAATATTAGTTTAATACTCCTTTACTAACATTTATTTTCCATTTTCTTTTTCTTTTCTTTTATATTAGTATAATTTTCTTTCTTTAGCATTTTCTTTCCATTACTAGTTTTAAAATTTCTTTATAATGTTCTTTTTTTTTCTTTTTTTTCTTAGTGTTAATTTAATTTTATCTTTATTAGTGCTTCTTTTCTTTTAATGTTAGTACTTATTTTCATTTTCTTCTTCCTTATGCTTTATTTTCTTATTATATTTTTCTTTTTCTTCATTTTTATTAAACTCAAAAATCATAAAAAAAATTTTAAGCTAGTTTTCGTCTTCTTATAGTAATTTTCTTCTCTTTTCTTTTCTTTTACTTTTTTTTCTCTTTTAAAAAATGCAAATAGTTAGGTTTTCTTTTTCAATAGTTCCACAATATTTTTCTAACTTTTTTATAATTTTTCTTTTGTAAAGTTTTTCTTTTCCTTTAAATCTTCAAACACTCTTTTGTTATAAAACTCTTATTTTAAGTCTATTTGTTAAGTAAGTTCTCATTTAATGTAGAATTTTTTCGTTATGCTTCTTTTATTTTACATTTAACATTCCTTTTCTCTTAATATTTGTATTTCTCTTCTTTTCTTACAAAGTTTCTTTTCTTTCTTTTTATTATCTTTATTTTCCTTTCATAGTATTTCTTTCATTTTTTTAAATTCAAAAATCACAAAAAACCTTTTAAATTAGATTTCATTTTTAAGTATAATTCTCTTCTCTCTTTTTTTCTTTTTGTAAAATATAAATAGGTAAATTATCTTTCATCAATAACATTTTCTAACCCTTTTTATTTTTAGTATAAGCTTCTTTTGTACCCTTTCTTTTAGGATTCTTTTTATGTATATTTTATTTTGCATTTCTCATTTTTTTTTACTAATTCATCGTGTTAATATTAATGCATGTTTTAGTTTCTTTACTTGAAAGCATGTTTAGAATAGTTTAGTTTATCTTTTGTAACAAATCATATTTAGGTAATTTTAAAAACTTTTTGCATTTTCTTGTTCTTTTATTTGAATCATGCTAACTTAGGTTATTTTAATAATATCGCATGCGGGAGTATTTCATGTATCCTTCAGTTAGAAATTGCATGCCGTAGAACCTAGGATTTTTCCTTTAAAACTTGTTTTATTTGGAGTGCTATGTACAAATGTTATGTATTTTTAATATTTAATTTTGGATGTTCTCTCTTTACCTCTATTTTTTTTTATTTGCATGCATTTGAGAAATTCTATTAAAGAACCAATGATGATTAGTAGAGGTCAACCTTATGGTTGGGTGAATGGGGTGTCTAACACTTTTTTCGATTCGTACCTTATCCCCTGAACCATTTTTCTCTGGTTAAATGTTTTAAAGATCAAGTAGCAATTTTTTATTTTTCTTAGTTTTTCTCAAAAACTAAGTGGCGACTCTATTTTCAATAAAAAAGAATTTTCGAAGGTTGGTTTTCAAGGAGTTAAAATATTTTTCAAACATCTTTGAATTTTCATATTTTTGATCATTTTCAGAACTCCTAAATCCCAACGCCACAATGACTAACTCCTTTTTCCTTTTGATACAGTGTCAGACTACTTGAAGTGCGAGGGGCTTAAACCTCTTGGTGCCCTATGGAAATATAGTATCTACTCTGTCTTCTTATAGTTTGCTCTTGTGCAGATCAAAGTAGAGATTCTAAGGAGCTGTGAGGCTTGGGATCTTTTATTATGAGTGTTGAGTGATACACCTTAAACACTATATCTGAGAGAGTGCTATGAGGTTTATCTAACTTTTTGAATTGTTTTGTTCTTCTGTGTAGTGCTCTATCAAGTGGAACTATAGTGAGATTTGCTCCTTTTTTCTTTTAAAGTTTGAGCTATACGCTTGTTTTGTTTCTTTTTAGGAGATTTGCCCCCTTCCATTGGAGTGTTGAGTTTCTGTTATGTTGTTACTTGTGTCTATCTCTCTGAGTATGTGTGCTCTATATTGTGCCTTCATTTTCTTATCTTGCTCCTATGTTCAGGTCCCAAGTGTGGGCAACCCCCTAGAGGAAGAAGCCTCGGCTGAGAGCTTAACTGGTCTCGGGTTTTGGACTATGCTCGGTGGTAATAGTGTAATACCCAAGCTCAAACCCTAGTATTATCGACGGATAAATGATAATAACCTAAGTCGCTACATGAACAAGGAACAAATCCTAAGTAACCCAAAATCCAAATTTGATCAGGAAACCCTAAAAGAGACCAATTACTCAGAGGCAAGGCCCTAGCACTTAGAAAAGTCTTGGAATATCTTAAATTAACTAAATAACATAAAATATTAAATTAAAAATAAAAAATTTTCATACTTAAGGTAAAATGACCATTTTGCCCTTAATACAACAAAAAATTCTAAAAATCTAAAATTTGACATATGGATATCTAAAATCAGATATTTATATACAATTAATTAATAAAATAAAAATTAACAACAAAAATAACCAAAATGCCCTTGCATGGCTGGCCACCTAGGAATTTGTGCCCAAAAAGCTACTTTTTACCTTTTTAAGCTTAAAAATGAGAAAAAAATGTATAAATTAAGTATTATTTTGATCCAACACTTTTTATATAAATAATATATATATACTAATATAATAATATAGCTCAACAAAAGTAAACAAATAATTATTTAAAGTCTCTACACAATAAATAAGTCAAAAAGTCAATTCTAGTCAAACTAACTTAATTTAGCTTAAAAACCTACACTTATTTATTTAATAGCTATCAAAATTATGATAAATCATGAGAAGACTAAATTAATTATAAATATATTAATATAATATGTTTTAGTAGGTTTAGGTGCATAAAACTAATATTTTATGCATTCATATACATAAAAAGGCAACAAAATACTATTTAAAACCCTAATTAAACTCAAGACTAACTTTTTAGCCTCCCAAACCTGCTATAGCCAAAGCACACTGCCCCAAAATCTGAAGTTGTAAGTCTTAAATAAATACCACCTCCCATGCAACCAATGGAAGTTTTAAAAAATTTAAATTTTAAATAAACACTATAATTACACCCATTTATATTTTTCTTTATAAAAAACAAGACCTTAGTCTTGTCTCTCCCTCATGTATTTTGGCTGAGAGAGTGTGAGAGAGAGGCTCCAAAAGTTTTAAGTGTTCTAAGAGAGAAGAAGGAGAGAAGAAGGAAGAAAGAAGAAAGAAGGAGTTAGGAGGAACCAATGAGGGATCTTTAAAGCTAAGTCATATTCTCCAACAAGCTTCTAAGCATCAAAAGAGGTAAGCAACTCTCTTAAACCTTCTAATATTCTCCCCCAAGATATCCCTCAATCCATCTCTATAACAAACCCTAACAAAATAAAACAAAGAATGAGTCAAAAATGCGTCGTAGGAGTGATTTAGGGACTGTTTATGAATGAGTAAGCTTTGTATGCATTTGCATGTGTCTATCTTTGAGTTTTATGGCCTAAACATATTGTAGACTTTTGGTTTATGTGATTTTACAACATGCATGCAAAGAAAACATGTCAAAAATGTACATAACATAAGCTAAGCAATCAAAACCCTAAGTTGCCTAATTTTCTGGACTTACTCACTTTTTCCACCAACTTTAAGACAACATACCTAAATGTAGAAAAATGGTAATAAAGTGATTTTTCTGTCCAGGTCTATATTTTTGAGTTATCTTTCATACAAAATTGGTTTGAAGTGATTTCGTTGGGTAGAACTCTAGATATCTCGTTTTTTCCAAAGAGTGTCAGATCTTGACCACTCTAAGTTGCGGACCTAAAAAACATTAAGTTAGAGTGAGAACCGAGCTTAGGTCAAAACATAAAACTTGTAGAGAATACATTTAGCTTTCTGTTCACCAAATATGAGCTAAAAATATGAAGGATTAGTGTGTCAAAACACTTCCCAAAGTATCTGTTAAGGTTTAGTGACTGACAAATATCTCTGTCACACCTTTTTGTGAGACTTAAAACCTAATTGTTTTGAAGCCAAATGCAAAAGTGGTAAACATTAACTTTGTAGCTAACATATTAAACTAGTTACTGAGCACAAATCAGCCTAAAATACCCTCAAATGATACCCCAAAGGTTTTAAACATTCTCTGTTAAAAACACACTCTGCAGACCCGTTTTAGGCTGACCGAACCCCTTTTATGGATTGACCAAAATCTCAAACTTTGTCCAAATAACTTGCCCTAACTTAAAACATGAAACTTGTAGGGGACACCTTAAACTAAAAAACCACCAAAACTCAGAGCCATAGCCCTGGAATTGATGCCCCAAAATAGTGGCCAACAGAGGCTCAATTCCTATGTATTTCTCTGTTAATTGCTGAACCATTTTTACTAAAATAAAATAAATGACCTTTTTTCTTTAGACACTGACCTTGGTGATAAATATGAAAGTTATAAAAAATATTTTTATCTAATTGGTGTTAAAATATCAGAAATTAAATC